>JAKTUB010000376.1:0-32767 GCA_030556465.1 Metschnikowia picachoensis | reverse complement strand
ATCAGGGGTCAAATAACATTATTTCTGATCTGCGCAGGTGCGATTCATAAATAACTTCGGTCACATTCAACTGCTGAAAATTCAAGCAAGTCAGCATGTTCACATTTTTACTGGTCGTGCATTATACACGTTGCATTATAAAGTTCTGTCTAGCTGTGATTTCGTGCTTGTCTATTTTTTGCTTCGCGTCGTCATGTGATTATACACACTCTTGTCTTGTAAGCCACCAGTTTGTGTTTTTTAACTCTCTTGCTAGCTATGATTTTCGCGACTTAAGTGCATTCGGATTGCAGACCACAGAGCATTCTGTACTCAATCCTGAGAATATTTTTACTCATAGACTTTTTTTTTGATAATAGTTGGGCCGATGAGACCCCTTGCTTGTAATTTTCTAAACAACTGCGTGTAAAGGAAGAGAACAAGCGTAAATGAGGTTTGGGTAGCGCTTCGTTGGTAGGCTTCTTTCTTTAATTTTCAGCATTGAACTGCGCTGAGCAAGGTAACGGGAAGTTGCGCGATAAGTTGAGCGCTAAATTTTTCGACAAGTCCAACATTGTAAGAATCTGCCGTAATAGTTATCGTGCTTGGAAAGATTATACAAGCCAGGCCTTTATCACGTTTGAAACGGCTTTCTATCGATCGATCCTCTCGGCATGACGCATTCACCGGACGCAATTCCGCCACGGGTTGCATCGCGTGTACACCCCTCATAACTCTAAGTTTTGCTCCACTTGGTTTTCAACATGAATGCTGAGCCATCGTTGTTGCTTGCTCCAACATTCCCTCGACAAAAAAAGGTTCTATGTGCTCATAGCACCGAAAATCGCCAGCCGCTACGGCTAAGTTTTGATTTTCAGAACCAAGATTTGTTTTTGTTTTGTTCCCTTCAAAGCATGAAAACTGATCACGACATTACCGTTCTCGGCCACGCATGGAGACGCGCCACTTATGATTGCTACCGATCCTCTAAATAATTACCCCAAGTTTCACCCGTATATAAGTGGCAACTCGGAAAGAATCTACCTGATAATTTTAATCCTAATCAGAAATCTATAAATTAAAAATGGCAGACGAGCTCCTCACACACAAAATATCCACTGTGGTTTCCTGGGTTCTCTCCACTTATTCGACCATCAGGTACTTCAGTGGCAGACAACCTTTTAGCAACGACACCCCTTATCATGTTGGTGACACGCCTTTTACACTCAACATAGTGGTCACAATGGCTTACTGGGGACTTTTGATATTTATGCAGATTTTGTTTGTCACTCAGATCTTCATCCCAGTCGTTGACAATGCATCCGGTGTAACTAGCAGATTGGAGTACACAAAGAAGGTGGGATGGCACTTCACTGCATTCAACTTATTTGTCTTCCTTTGGACCCAACTCTTTGTGCGTCACCACTACTTTTGGTCGGAGGTAATGTTGGTTCTTAATTTGCTCAACATCTTTGCCTTATACACAACACACAAGACTTATGCCGTTAAGCCTTTGAGCAATTATTTGTTGATTCACATGACTAATGCCGCGCTTCCTATGTCGTGGTTGCTTTTTGCTGTCTTGTGGAATGGTGCTGTGTTGTTTCATGTCCATAAATTTTTGGGTAGAGTTATCGCTAACTTCACGGTCTGGTTGTTGCTCATCATTCCTGGTTTCTTCACGCTTGTGTTCAATGATTGGGGTCTTGGTCTCACTTCTAGTATTTTGGCCTTCGGCCTAGGATTGGGTCAACTTTTCACTAAGGCGTTTGCTTTGCAGTGGATTTTTGGCTTTATTATCTCAGGCCTTTTGTTTACCCTTACTGTTTTGGTGGCCTCTGGTAGAGTCGTCAGAAAGTCGTCAGATTCCGAGGCGGCCCCATTATTGGAGTGATTGTGGCCCGTTCACTAACAGGGAAGGCTGCTTTTAGCTTGGTCCGTCGATACCAAGACTCTGAATTTGTAGAGCCTTCTGGCTTGCATAGTACACAATAGCCCATTATGTTTTAATGAGATTTATTTCGTCGATCAGCCTTATTGAGAGTTTAAAGTGTTACGAATTTACTTGCGGGATTCTAAGGCCAACTTAGCAAGCCCCAATACACCGTCCTTTGTCTTGCAGCCGCCGATGAAACCTGCGGCGTGAACAAATACACATCCCTCAACACCAGTCACTTTGGACAAATCCTCATCTCTGACACCTCTCCAAGGCTCTGGAAGACCGAACCTAAATTCAAAACTCGAAGATGTAACTGAAACAGTGGATATTCTCCACGAGGCGTTAGAATCTTGGAACAAGACAAATTTGATCTCTCCTTGCGCGTTGTTTTCTCTCTCGATAGCATAAAGGTGCTCTTTCCATGGACAAAAGCTGTCCAAGATGAGCACTTCACCCGAAGGATACACATCGTGCCTTGTCTCAAAAGCGGTCTCAACAATGTCTCTAGCGGGCAACCAAGACTCGCCGTACCCCTTGAGCAAGTTTAAAAAAGCCATTCCCATCAATTCGCTAGCCTTGAGGAAGGCCTCATCGAAGTCTTTGTCCACGGGATTGGTATTCCAGCGAGGGTTCAATTGAGATACCAATGAGGGGAGAGTCAAGCTTCTGTCATTAAATTTCTTCTCGACGTCCGAGGGATAGTTATTGATTCCATTGTCGTTAGCGTCGATGGCTTCAATGAATTCTTTATAGATTTTCTCATAGAGCATGTCCACATCACTATGTTTTTGAAGCTTGAGCACCTCCTTGATGATATCCTTTCCAAAGTGCTTATAGATCAAGCCGGCCGAAGAGAGCTTGGTTTGATACTTTGAAGAGAACTTTTCGTTGAATTCTCTTTGGTGATGATCAAACCATTTGTGTCCGCCGTCATACTTCCCGCCCACGTCAACGACGATGTCGCTCGCGTCCCAGTCAGTGGGGCTTCTGGATCTCACTAATTGCGCGTGAGAGAATTTAGGCAAAAGGCGCAAAAGATAAATTGCCAAACTTTCATCGGCATGAAAGGATCCCGAATGCGTGCAGATTCTCATCGTTGCTCCTTCGATCTTTTGACGTTTCGTTTCAGACATAGTAACGGCCGATATCTTCGCTTGGACATTTTATTTGTAAAGAGCGCGATGCGACTGGCTAGACTATGGGGCTGCAAGGAACAGAATTACGTTGATGGACGACAATTTGCTTAGCACGCGGAATATCTTACATTTGTGTGGCATGAGAAATTTGTGCTCTCTACTCGGTTATAGCATCTATTCTGGATCGTCAAAAAGCCCGGGCTTTTTAGTGGTGATGATGTAAAAATGTTAAGAAAGAGATTGGATTTTATTGTTGAGAAATGAGTTCCCGCGTGCGTATCCAGTAAAAGTACGCAAAATACTTCAAAATTTGTATCTGCACAGCAAAATGCACTTGGAAATTAACAGTTACATAAAATGGAATAGAAATTATAGCAGCTCTACGGTTAATTGGGAGACAACATGTAAGAGTCTCAGAGTGTTCTATCAACGCAAGACAAGGCAGCGAAGCTGACTAGGGTTATATATATTCATGTATAGTTTTGTGGAGAGCTAGGTAAGCACTTCTGGCTCCCAGTCCTTAATCAGATGTATCAAGCAAAAAAAGAAAAAAATCAAATAAAAAAGCTAGGATAGCTTTCATGATATCAGAGTCTTTATTGAATAAAATTCTCACGCCTGCAAGATAAATCTTCAATGTGTTGCGTCCAGTTGGAGTCGTTCTCGCCCCGAGGTATTCTAATAGTCCCCTTTCTCATGCGGCGAAGTAGCTCGACGAGAGACGAGATACCAAAATCCCAATGTCCATAGGATAGGTCCTCTTGGAGCCAAAAGTATTTTTGAACTTGAACCGGATATAAGAACGATGCAAATAATAGAACGCTCCAAACACAACTAATGGAGTGGACACTTAAGCACGTATGGACCTAAAGTGTCATCAACTCTTGGATAGTCGCCATTTCTCTGAGTCTTGTTACCTGCTGTTGAAATCTGACTTCGACGTGAAAGCCAAATAATCAAACATTCTGTTGTCTAAAAGTAAAACGTTTGGTCTTTTTAAATGGGGTGGGCAGCACCTAATTGGGGAGATAATGCATTAGCAGACGCAATGATTCACATAAAAATGTAGGACCATAAATTCGTATGTATGCTATTAAACAAATTGGGCTACCTGTGAAAGTTGCTGGCAATCTCCGTCCATTCCTCGCCTTAAGGTTCCGCCACAGACGTTGAGATTGCTTTCTTGTATCGTAATTGGTCTTCGGCTCGGGAAAAAGAAATCTCAAGATCACTTTCAGCGCTATCTGTACTTCCAAAGTCGCTTCCAAACTCACATGCATTTGAGCTTGACTCTTCATTCTGGTCGGCTTGGTCATTTGCAGTTAATTGCGAAAACTGGTCTCCGGCATTGCAGCGTTGTGTCTGCTGAAGTATGAGGCTGTCGGAAGCGACAGACCCTTTGGGTCTAATTATACCCATCGCAACTTTCTGCCTTTGAAGCCGTTTTTTCTGCTCTTCTTCCGAAGGCTTCAAACTAACTTTTTTCGATTTACTGATAGAGCGCAATTCTTCCATTGACTGTGTGGGATGTACTCGGTCCAATCGTTGGCTTTTGTAGAATGTAGGGTCGTAGCCCATTCCTGTGAGGAAAGTATTATTAAAAGCTTGCAGCTTGATTTTATGGAGAGAATTCTGGCGTTTTATGATCTCCAGTTCATCTTGAGGCACAATTCCCAACTTGTCCCAGTCGTTCAAACGGCTAGGTGGAGCGTTCTTCAACAATTGCAACCGTAACTTCTCGTTTGCTTGACGCTTGCGCAAATTGGAAACATTTGTGCCTTTTACAGGTCGGTCGTACTTCGCTTCATTGAACTGTTCACCTCCTTGATATACCGCGTCCTTCGCCAGAAAACCAGCATCGAGATATTGTACAAATAGTGGTTGACTAGTCGAGCTGTTCACGAAAGCCTGGCTTCTGTGTCCCAATTTATCCGTGGGTGGCTTAGGCTTGACGCTACCCTGAAGCTCCATTCTTGAGCCTTGCTTGAACTTTTTCTCTTCGTGAAAGCTGCACAAATCATTCTTCAGAAGATCAACAACAAATTTGCACGCTTCACCTTGCTTGTTACTGGCAGAGCAATGCCCATAGAATTTCAGAGATCCGATCTCGAGTATGTTATCTAAGCCATCCAGCAAAGACAAATTGAAGCCCTGCCCGTACTTTTTGACTGTAGGGTTCAAAATTGCGATAACATCACCGCAAGAGAGCTTCCAAAACTTTTGGAACGCGTCTCCGAAGAGGAACAAGTCCGCTGTATGACTGAAATTCCCGATCCGAAGGGTCATGTACCTTTTACCGTTTGAAGCGGTTTTAGGCTCGCTCTTGTAAGCTATGAGACCAACGAAGCACCAGTTTGGGTACGTTGGCTCTTCGTACTTTGGTGGAATGACTTTAGCGAAAAGCTTGGACACGCGAAGGACCTTCACATTATGTAACAACCGCCGGATGTCTTTCGCCTCTATATACCTTCGTCTGAGAATTTCTCCGGAAACCTCATCCTTGGTATTAGCTTCTTTCAAACTCACAGATTCCTTCTTGGGAATATTCTCGAACTCAAATACCCTTTCATTGTAGTTGACATTCAGAGCTTTCGACTCGGTTTTAAAAAAGCGAGTGGCAAAGCGATCGGTGGATACTTTCGGTGCTCTTTGGAAGGCTCCTGGTGGTTTTGATGAAGAGAAAGACCCCATTGTTGGGTTAGATTGTGCTTTGGTTGAATTCGCTTGAAACGAAGTTATCGATGACTTGTCATCAGCTGCCTTTTTTCGAGGAGACGGGGATCGCTCAACCTGAACTGTAGTTTTTTCTCGTTTTCTTTTTCGGGCACGCTCTTCTATCAATTTTTGCTTCTTGACGGCATATTCCTTCTCGAGATCTGCAAACGCATCGTCGGAATCCTCCGTTAGAACTTCATGAAGATCAACAGGAGTCTCATTTCTCGGATCGTCATACATATTTTCCATTAGTGGGCTCTCTTAGTCAAGTCTGGCTAGGTGCAAAATCTCAAAATTTAGAGAGACCAGTTCGTTCAGTAAGAATGGTGAGCAGGAACCTGAATTTAGAGAGTGCTTGAATTCTTCGACGAAAATACGAAATTCTTTCTCGAAATAAATTGATTTGGCTGTGCACATGGTTGTGCGTTGTCTATCTGCCTAGGACTGTCGTGTGCGTACTTCGTGTGGCCAACACCGCGACCCACGCAATCGACAGCTTTCTTAAAACGGCAGACAACCAAATCAATGAACACAATTTATAAATAAGCTCACTCAACTCACGAAAGTCTCACTCATAACAATGCCAAGGGACAGAAGCCGGTCAATTGTGCAAAATATAGCGTCTAAAATCTTACCTCATGCTGCGGACGAGTGGACGCCAGGGCCCGAGTCCAGCGGTGCTCAACAATCGCGCAATTCGTTGATGTATGTAAGAAAGGGACTTTCTTCGAACCGTGTGAACAAAGCAAGACAGCGTGCCATGTCTATGTCTTCAGTTGACTGTCCCAAAGTTCGCACGGGTTTCGACACGAAACAGATGTTATATCCTTTCACGCCAGCAGAAGAAGAGATAGTAACACTAGGCTACCTCCAACGTAACGGATACGACTCTGTACTTGACTACAAGCATATTTGTGAAATAAATGATCACAACGACAATCAACTTCTTGCTTTTGAGACAGACTGCAATTACAACATTGCCTATATTCAAGGCCTCGTGACGGAAACAAGCAACATATTGGAGGACATCAACTCTTTGACATGCCAGTATGATCTGGTGATGAAAGACACCGACGAATTTGCCAGAAATTCTCGAGAGCTTTTGAGAAGGCAGGAGGAACTAAGTAAAAAAGCCGCCGACTTGGACTACGTAATGGGCATGTTCGAGCCATTGGAGTCCATCAGCAAAACCTTGAGCACTTCAGGGACGAGCATCATCAAGTCGGGGAGGTGGCGCACAATCTTGAATGAGCTCGAGGAAAAGTTGGAATTTTTTGAGTCTCATAAGTTCTACAAAGATGCCGAGTTGTATATCATGAGATACCGCCAGTGCATTACGAGAACTCTAACACTAATGAGAAACTACAATATAGATTTTCTCAAAAGCAAGTTGGAGGAAGTTTCTGCTCGGTTGGCCGACACCGGGAAGGTGGACACTCTCAAATTGGATATCATGATGTACAGCGAATTTACCAACGAGCTCGAAAAACAGACCGATAACACCAGATTCTCCAATTTGATTCATGCGATCACTGATCAGTGCTTGGGTAACAAGGAATATCAAGGGCTTGTCTCTGATATCCTTCGCCAGTATTTTAGATTGAGGATGACCCTAGTGAAGATTTACATCGGAGAACATAGCCCAATAATCTTTGACAAGGACCCAAAGTCGAAAAGTACAGATCCCATCGATATTGTTCAGTATTGCCAGAGGTCAATCTCGCATTATAAACGGTTATTGGAGAAAGAAAATGGCATATTTCGCAAGTATTTTCCGTATGAGACTTTCGACAAGTCTATTGGGCAATTTTTCGACAGTGAGCTTTACGCGTTCTTTAAGCAGCTTCTCGAGCCTTTCTACGATGGCATGAGGAATAAAATCCTCAAGGAATCTAGTATCACTGAACTAAGTCACTTGACAAATTTACTAGCAAGCTACTACGAATCCGAAGAAGATGCCGTCTCACACATGTCGGGGGTCGGAGAGAAAGTCGAGTATGGTGGTCTCCTTGAGCCGACATTAATCGATGCGCAAGCCAGACTCATATTTCGCATACAAAACTACATCGACAACAAACTCCTCAAGTACAGGCCCAAGCCAGAGGACTTGCAACTCGGCAACCGTAGAAAGTCCCTTGGGCGGGAGTCCGTCATTGATGAGTTCGAAGGAAATTTGTTCCCAGAGTTGTACGTACCAGTTGGAAAGACTCTTACAATTTTGTCCAATCTTTATGAATTGGTCAATTCAATGGTATTTGATGACATTGCGCACTATATCGTGCACAGCTGCATTTTCATGCTCAAAGACGGAGCAATGAACCTCGCCATCAGTCACCTAGGAAAAACAGATGCCAAACTTTTTCTTTTGAAAAATTTGGTGTTGTTGAAAAATCATCTAAATACATTTGACGTACAGTTCGTGCGCACAGAGACGTCTTTGGACTTGACTGGTGGCATTCAAGAGCTTATAAGGATCTTCAGATCCGGTAATTTGTCTGTGAATTTGAATAATCAAGGCGGTTTCTTGGAACTAGTCAAAAAGTCAGCGCCAAAGGTGATCAACGACATGATTGATGCCAAGAAAGAAATCGAGCTAGAGTTGAGCAATGCTTTCAATGATTACATCACAGATTGCGCAAACTTGATCTGTGAACCGATACTTGACGAGGACAATTTGAAATCAAAAGACAAGTTTACCGATTTGAATGATAACGTGCTAATAAAAATCCAGCACATATACAAGCAGGTGACCGATTACATTGATGAGAAAGAATTTGTCGCATACCTTCTCAATGTATTATCACGCTTAATTTATAGCACATACGAAACCTGTTACCGCACGGTTGAGGGAACGCTAAGATCCTCGAGTCAAGCGGACGAGCTCAATGAGATCATGGAGCCGGACACATTCTTCAACTTCTTGGCAGAAACAATCACTGGATTGCAAGACACCCCTGAATCGAGAGATGATGTCATCAATATCAGTGAAGACATTCTCAGCGGGCAGGAGGCTAGATTCGACAACAACATCGCCAGTCATTCAGAGATCGGGCTCCCTCAACAGACTCAGTGCGAGTAGTGGCCCTTGGGATATTCCAACAAATAAAAGCTATATAGACACTTTCCATGGCATCTTTAAGAAACAACGATGCAAACCATTGAGCGCTCTTTCTGGCTCTTTCTGGCTCTTTCTGGCTCTTTCTGGCATGACTGTCTGCTGGAAGTCTTGACGCTCAATATCGCAAAGCTAATGGCCAAATTCTCGTAAATTGTTAAAGTTGCTTGTCGCCATCCATTGGGTCGTATATATTCTTTAACAATAACCGGTTGAGCTCGTTTTTGACGAACTGCACCATATCTCCTTTGATCATTAAGTGTGAATTGTCGAGCTCTTGTAAAACAATCCCCCGGCTGGTCGAGTCAATCTGTAAAATCAAGGCCCTGATAGACGGATCACAACGTACGAGAACGCCTTTACTTGCTGTCGGCATATTGCTTTGTTGTTCCGGCGGTGGTTTGCGACGAATGCGATAATTTGTCTCTTTTTTTTTTTTTTCTTTAGTCATGTATTGGTACTATATATAAGGGTTGTGCCTGAGTGGAGCGTGGCTCCCAAACCCCAAGCATCGGTGAGGGGTTAGGTGTAGGTCGAACTACATGCCGCGGAGGGGCCTATTATTCGATTCTGACGGTGTTATTTGGCTAGTGTGACGGTGTAGTTGCTGATTTGGCTTGGTAAGTTGTGGCTCAGAAACTTTCTCTATAATTGACTTTGTAGTGATTCATATTCCTTGATATCGTTTGTCTATGCTTGCGAGCGTTGAGTCTGAGACAAATACAGGATTACGATCATGAATCACTAACTCTCGCTCACTGCTTTATTAGAAGATGGCAAACCCGAATACCAATTTGAGCGCATATTCAGACCTGGGCCACTCTAAACAGAATTCAACAAACAAAAACCATTCATGGTCTCCACTACTCGGCGAGAATTTGCATAAAGCCAAAGATATACAACCAAACGGAGACATGAGCTACACCAAAATTGAAAGAGAGAACAGAGCTGATCAGACACTGAACATGACGTCCATGTGTGTTCATGATATTTACGAAGTCAAATGCTCCAGCGAATATGGTGTTCAAGAAGAGCAAGTCTCGGCTGCAGTTATATCAAAAGTTGGAGAAGAATATAATCGGCAAACTGATATCGAAAATTCGAGCGACGAGGAGGAGGATGAACCGCCTCTACTCAAATACACAAGGTTCAACCAGTTGCCATCAAATTTTTTCAAAAATGATCCGATATCCACCGCCACATTCAGTGAAAAGGTGTTCATTTTTGGTACACACTCAGGTCTCATACACTTGACCAAACCCGACTTCACCACCATCCGTTCTTTCAAAGGACATAAAGCCTCCGTCCTCTCACTTTATACTGATGGAAACCATTTTGCCAGTGGCTCTATGGATGGCACAATCGTCATTGGGTCAGTGATTGACTCAAAAGACATCACCATGTTTGACTACAAGAGACCTATACATGCTGTGATACTAGACAGAAATTACCTGCGAAACCGCAGCTTTATATGTGGCGGTATGGCCGGTCTTGTTATACACTCTTCCAAAAATTGGCTCGACCAGCGGGTGGACACTTATTTGGATAAAGATAATGGTCCAATTGTTGCACTCCACACTTTCGATGATCTTGTTCTTTGGATGAACGACAAAGGCATAACAATATACCATACCGCTGCAAGGCAAATCATCTCCATTATATCCAAACCATCTGATTCTTCGAGGAGCGACCTCTATTGGCCCCGCGTATCATTTCCAGAGGTAGATCGAGCACTCATTGCTTGGGGAAATTATATCTGGTCTCTTCGTCTATACGCCGGAGCAAATGCTATTTACAACGCTGGCGCTGGCGCAGGATCGTCAGTCAAAAGCAGGATTTTACCGAGTACAACCTCCCTTTCATTCAGAGCTGTTCCGGAGAAAAAAGTGGAGGTAGAGCACGTCTTCAGGGTTGATTTTTTAATTTCAGGTATTTCCTGTTTCAGCGATGATCAGTGGATTGTCCTAGCGTACAATCAGCCCGTCAACGACTCAAGTGGGCGTTTGATTTCTCAATGTCCTGATCTCAAGATTCTCAACTCGGCCGATGGCTCCACGATTTTCGAAGAAGAACTTTCATTCAAAAGGGTTGATCATTTGGGCCTCAATGACTATCACATGTTTTCTCACATCGGTCAATTCTCCACCAAATACTACATGTTGAGTGCAAGAGACGGCATTGTAGCTCAGCAAGTTCAACTAGATGACAGGGTAGAGTGGTATCTTGATAAGCATATGTTCTTCAAGGCGTGGAAAATCAGCCAACATCTTGTCACACCTGCTCGGAGATTGGAGTTTGGGGTCAAACATCTTGATCAACTTGTGAGAAACAATGAATGGGCCATTGCGGCTAATTGGCTTGAGGAGATCTTATTGGTCGACACAAGTGCCTTTCCTGTTGGCGACAATAGAAGCACTCTAGCCACAAAATTGTCAAAATCACTGCAAATAGAAGAAATGGAAGCGTTGCTAAAAGACATTGTCGAGCAATGGAATCTGTGGGGTGATATTTTCATCAAATCCGGCCATGCACGAGAATTGACTGATATTATACCACTTGACCCTCGGTGGAATTTGAGTAGATCGTTATTCACCGACATCTTGACTTATTGGCTACAACAAGGAGTCGATGAAAAGTTTTACCAACTTTTGCGGGAATGGGATATCGATCTTTATGACGTGAAACGACTCACTGCCACGATAGAACACATGCTCGAGAAAACTCCTCACAACAATTCGTTAAGAGAAAAACTATGCTGGATTTATGAATCTGCGATGGAGCCATCGAAAGCTGTTGTGCATTTATGTGAATTAAAAAGCCCTGAAATCATTATGTTTTTGAACAAGCACCACATTTTGCCCTCATATGTACCAGATATCCCGAAGTTTCTCAGGTACCGCTTTCCTAAGCAGTCTGATATTGAGACACTTCCGATCCCTGATATTGCTGCTATCTTGAGCTCTGATATTGATGTATTGGTAAATTTGAGATTTGAGATCTTCCCCAGAACAATTGTCAACATGATGATGAACGAGCGTTTCAGCATCGCCGGATTTGTGTACTTGGAAAAGTTGGCAATCATCGATGAACTCTCGGTCAAAGGCTTCGAAAATACAAGAATAGAATTGATTGCGCAATTTGACAGACCCAAACTTTTGCCCTTCCTCATAACCAACACAACATACGACATCAAAAAGGCCATTAGCATCTGCGAAGCCAACGCTTACGTAGATGAGCTTGTTTATCTTTACGGGGAAGTTGGGGAGAACAAACGAGCTATGGCATTGATAACGGAACAGCTTGACGATCCCGTCCAAGCTATAAAATTCGCAAAGATCCGCAACGATGCGGAAACGTGGGAAATTCTTTTGAATCATTCTTACAGTAGGCCTAAATTTATCACCGCTTTGCTCGAGCTGACCAATGATCAGACAAACAATTTTTACGACCCGGTGGCGATCTTGAAAAATATCAAGATTAATGTGCCTATCGAAGGTTTGAAAGACGCGATCACGAAAATCTCTGAGGATCTTGATATGAATGTGATTGTGAACCAGCTTTTGTTAAAGATTGTCTATAAAAGATCAGATGAGATCAGTCAGAAATTTCGGCAGGATAGACTCAAAGGCTTCGAAATATCGGCCGAAGAGTTCGCAAAACGTGCTCTCACTGGGATGCACGAGACCATCGTAATATTTTTTGACCCAAAATTGGGAACAAAGCCGCAAATCAGGGTTGGTGGCGATTTGGTCGAATGCGACCCATATGCCAAGAGGCTGTACACGAGCATGGTTGACAAATTGATACACGTGGGCTTCTTCCGGAAGCACTTCGATGACTTGAAGGCAAAGGAGGGCAGCGGATAGGCCTCACACTGCATATCGATAAGGATTCAACTAAAGAAAGCATCTTGTCAAGCAAACGGATTAAGCTTGGAACCTAATTTGTTCGTAGCTCTCGAGAAAATGTCGTTCGCCACAAGGATGGCGCTGCCGAATTTGTCACACTTTGTGAAAGCAATCGCGTTTGTTAACGACAAACAAATGCTTATAACAATCAAAATCAAATACAATAATTCTAGATTAAAAATTGTCATTACACCAAGAATTGCCCACGCCATGGGTTGAACGTATGAAAGGGTCCAAAAGACCCTGGAATCAATCGGATTGATGTATCGATCAGGATCAGCTGTCTCGAATACCCACACGTTCTCTGACTCGGATGAACCCTCTTGTGTGCTTGCCTCGTTCCACCATCTCAACCCCACGAGAAGTATTCCTGAGATGTTTTTCAAGTTCCAGAAATCAGCAGAGATAAGGAGAATGAGCATAATAAAATAAAGTATAAATCTTGCTCTGTTTCGTTATCAACGCTGGAAAAAAAATACCGAATAAGTACACAATTATGGGACCAGCTCTGCAGAATATGAAGTATAAAAGAGCAATCGGATGTGAAGACTCTTTGAGGCGTTGAAGTAAACTTTACGTCAGATGTGAAGTCGCTCCAGTGGTTGAGAAGGCTTGGAGATCCGGGGCCCAGGCCCAGAAAAAGGCGGCACTTCGAGATCATCGGAATCAGTTTGCGTGTACGCGGACATGATCGTTAAGTAGTTTCATTTTAAACAGTATTTGCGTATCGGCACTTTTCTAAACACTATATCTATTACCCATGTGTCTCTGAAAATGAGTGCGAACGTAGTGGTGCGTAGGTGTTGGGTTTCGGTTAACGCAGATGGTTGAGACTGGCGAGAAAGCACGACCTGTGAAAAAATCTTTACCTCAGCGGAAGAAAAGACATTTCCCTTTTCCTTCCTTAAGCTTCAGATAGACTATATAAAATAGATACGTGGACGTAGACCCAGATTACATCGAGTTGAACCATATAAAACCCAGTTCCCCATCAATGTAATCACCTGTGTGCTAGCGCTTTTAACACGGTGTTGCATATAATCCAACAGTGGCAGTGAGGAGCAAATCGCGTACGAAGGGTATATGTGCAGGACAGAAACTATGTCGCTTATTCCCAATATCTGGTTCTATACAAGGATGCCGTGAATAAATTGCCTCAGGAATCGACGCAAACCTCATTGCCAGGGCTTGGAAGATTTTTTTTTGGGAGTCAGACTGACGTCGTGCACTCAGAGCATGAGATTGAGAGGTATCTCAAGGAACCTATCGAAAACCAGCGTCAGGACCCCGTTGCCTTCCATAAGACTCGAGAAGCGTCCCCATTTATTTCTCGCATCGCCATAGATTATTTCGCTGCGTATTCCATGTCTGCACCGGCTGAGGCCTTATCTTCTCGCATGGGAGATTTCGTTTTCAAGAAGAGAAATTAGCTTCTGCCAACAACGACAAGAATGGTAGCAATTCTCAAGTCCCGAGGAATTATTCGAGAAGACGAAATCCCCCAAGACAATGCGGACACTGATGACGATGTCGATCAGCCTATCGAACTTACTGACGAACAAGAGGATGCGGGAGTGGAGGATTGGCTTGTTGTCGACGACGCTGAAGATGACGAAGTAATTGTTGATACTTCAACGGCTACTCAAGTCTTCGAAAGTTAGACATGTGAATCTTCTGAATTTTCTGCACTTTATAGACGTTTTTTCACAACTATCTAATTAAATTCTACCTTTCTTGTAGCTATGAAAATGCTCAACCAAATATTTGCAACATCGTCTCTCCTGCATAATGTTCAGCGTACGGTCGGTACGCGGATTTGCTCATCATTGACAACAGAGATGGGCAAAAAGTGCGTAGCCGCGTAGAGAATTTAATACGCTACGTGTTTGAACTTGTGCTTAAGTGTAGAATAAACACACCTGATATCCGCTTGATCTGAGTTCGGCTCAACGAGTACTTCTTCACTCCAACAGTGACAGAAGCCAAGTTCTTCTCTGTTCAAGCATCCATGATGTTACCAGTGTTTGGAAAACCCTCTATTATGGTAAAAACCCTATTTGTGTCAACTACTGTACTAAATACAATTTGCCTGAGAAAAACTTTTCTCAGCTCGGGCGATGACGCAAGGTCGTGTAAACCTCAACGTCTGGAACGCAATGTCACGTGATTATTAACTTTGAAGCCTCTAGGTTTCACACTACGCTACTGAGTAGCTACGCTCTCTACTCTACGCAACGCATACGCTGGGTCTCAGCGTAGCTACGGAGTAGCGTAGAGTAGAGACCGTATAGATTATATGCAGTATAACCTCTATATGGATAGATAACCGATTCTAAGGGTATTTCAATGGCTAATTTTTGAACAGCCCCTGGTATGCGTGCCCAGCATTCTTTTCGAACCGTGAAGCCGCGAATTTCGTGCCTTGGAAACGCGTGAAGCGTGAATGGCGTGCCTTAGATTATCAGACGCGCCATGTTAGGTGTTCCATTTAGGCAAGTACTACGAGTATTGCCAAGCAATGCACCTCCGCTTGTCTTGACGCCAGACTCAAACTAGAGCTTTTGAAGAAGAGAAAGGAAGTTTTGATCTACTTACTGACCACGATCTTGGGACAGATTATGAAGAAGAGCTGGTGGATAGTATGAACATTTTCCTGCAATAGACCACGGTCACCAGTGCCATGAATTCGCTTGCTCTCTTTTTCGAGCAAATGTTTGTACGTCTGACTTCATCTAAATATACCACTTTCTTACGTTTTAAACTAGCGCTACTTGCTTGATGTCTCTATTCCCAGTAATACTATCGACTATACGACATCATTCATGATTCATACCCAAATTTTGAGACACAGCTTCCTAAATTCTACGCTACGCGACGCATTAGTAGCGTAGCCCGATTTTCACGCAACGCATGCGTAGAGTAGAATTTTTCGCGGCTACTCTACGCAAAGTAGCTACGCATGCGTAGCGTAGGCCTTTAGAGCATCTCTGACTGACAGTGGGGCAGTGTTGTGAGCCAGTGATCTCAACAATCGTAACGTGTTACGGAAAACGTTTCCTATTGCGCATAGATATTTACGTGACGTGCGCGATTACGCCTACGCTCGATTGAACAACTCTGTGAAACCTAGAGGTCTCAATGTTAATAATCCCCCATTCCAGACATTGAGTTTTACACGACCTTCTGTCGACGCTCGGGCTGAGAAAAGTTTTTCTCAGGCAAATTGTATTTAGTACAGTAGTTGACACAAATAGAGGTTTTACCATAATAGAGGGGTTTCCAAACATTGGTAACATCATGGATGCTAGAACAGAGAAGAACTTAGCTTCTGTCACTGATAGAGTGAAGAAGTACTGGTTGAGCCGAACTCAGATCCAGCGGAGATCTGTTACGTATCCTGCACTAAGGAATAAGTTCAAACAAATGCTGTGCGATTATATCACAAAACCTCACATCTCTTAATATATACTCTACATAACTGCGATCTTGAATTGCGTGCTAAGCAGGTGATCCAAGGAACTCACAGGGCCTTCGTTCACGAACGCCTTTTTGGTAACGACAGAACCCTTGTCAATCCGTGAATCTGTAGTCCCCATTTGAAGAAACGTATCCCATCGACTTACTTTCATCGAGTGTTGCAATCAAGTCGTCTATATCCCTGAAATTCTTGTCGTTGCAGGCGAAATTACGATGCCTATTCGTAGCAACGTGTTCCTCAAATTGCTCGTACTTCAACTTGCAATTTTCACAGTAACCAGACCTAGACTCAGACTCTCTCTTTGAGTCGTCCTTTTTACTCATTTGGCGCTTCATGAAGATGCGTCTTTTGAGGTTATTCAAATTCTTTGAGGGAACTTGACAAGTTGCGGGTCCAAGCCCATTTCCCTGATGCATGTTTTGCACTGTAACGCTGTTGAGAGCAGAATCCATCGAAAACTGCATCGCGTTCGACGCACCATTGTACCCGGACGCCGCAACATCGTAGAACTTGGAGTTAGAGACGTTGTTTTGAGAGGGTTGAATGACTGACGAGTTGCGTGTCAACAACAGTGGTGGCTTGAAAAACGGAACTTTCCTAAGCTCACCTACCATATCATCTTCAGCTAACGCATCGGGCTCTTGCTCTTCCACAACAGTATCATTTGCATGTGATGAGCTCTCGTCTTTCGCACTATCAGCGTCTTGTTCACACGGATCCGTGCTGGTGCTAGTTCCAACAAAGGGGTTCTCTGACATATATGACTTACCTTTAGCAGAGATTATCATTAGCGAGGCTTTTTTGAGGAGCTCTCTGTATTCCTTCGTTGCTTCAAATCTTTGCAAACGGCGTAGCTTTTTTCTTTCCAGGTTATCCGAAGTGTCGCTGAGGAAAGGGCATTTGCCGTCGAGGGTGAGATGAAAAGAGGGATACGAGCTGTTGGGCCATTCTCTAACAACTATTGGGCGGACTGCCTGAGAAAGGTCATACACGTAAATGAAGTTTTTCTCGAGGTAATATAGGTCATCGCGCCTGGCATGAGGATCCCTGTCGGTAGAGCCAAATATTTTTTCTTCTTTTAAAAGATGAGATAAGTTTCCTGGGCGCTCTTGCGTAGCAGACTCAGAAACACCTAAGTTTTTCAAAAAGCGGAAAACTTTTTCGAAGTCCCAGACCTTTGTTTTCAATGCAGAGACGTCGTGGAAAATGTCGTTAGGCGGGTATGTTTTGTTTGGATAGAAGCTACGTCTGCTGACAATGATAGTCACATCTCGGTCGTAAAATGGCACTATCTCACAGCCCACCAGCTTCAAAGCCCGGTGCGCTCGCTTTTGTTCCTGTTGCTGGGTGGCAATTTTCGAGTCACAACCATGAGTATCGAAATAGACCACAGATTCCCGCATTATCTTTCTCCACGAAGTTTGCCAGCTTTTCAACTCATCCCCTACAAGTCTAGCAGACTTGGCCGCTGTCGCAGTGGCTGTTACCATAGATGTGGTGGCAATAGATGTGGTGGCAGCAGTTTTCTCCTCTGCCTTTCGACTCATTTGCTTTGGTTCCGCTGGAAGCTCAGTATTACCGTTTAAAGTTTCAATTTTGAGCGATTTCGAAACTGCAGCCGCTCTGGTTTTCTGCTTCTTAAACACCGGCAGAGGTAAATTGGTGGAGGTCTCTGCCAAAGGCAATCTCCTCACGGGCACCGCCCCTGAATTGGACCTCTTTTTGGCGTTTGCTTCCATATTTAGGACAGTAATGTATAAGTTTTTGTTGATGTATGGCCCTAGATGTTTCCTCTCCCCAGTGAGATTTCTGTTGTATGGCTTTGTATAAATAGTGAATGATCCATGTAAAGAGCCTGCTGTTCAAGTTCTTTTACTTATATATGAGCTTGATGTCGGTGGAATGATGGAAAAATTGGGCTCAGTCTCAATCTTTAAATGGAAAGTCGGGAGGTAAAAAGCGCCGGAGGAAAGCTGGCCAGGCTGTGACAGGAAAGTCGCGGGTCAGGAAAGGGAAGAGCAAATTCGCGTCGCGGGCTCTTTTGAAAAAACCGCAACGCGACTTGTCGCGAGCCCTCACATGACCTCCTTTGACCGTGTGAAATCTTCCATTACTACGTTGTTACTGATTCGAACAGCCTTCACCTTCATGAGTCTGTACTCGGCTTTGGCTCAACTGCATACTTGAACCGTCATCAATTATTTCCAACATTTGTTGCAAAGTTTTGAACTTCGTTGCTGCATGCCTACACCCCAAGACTGACGCGTTAAGACGAGAAATTCGCGGGGCCAAAGAAGACTCGCTCCACGCAAAATGTATGCGCCTGGCTGGCTGCGAAAAGAGCGATACTTATTCTAAGAGAACAGGACTTTCAACTGCGAGACACACCGCAGGCCACCCCAACCTCTCATTCGGCAGTAAAAATACTCTAAACTACACCTCAGAGAATGAATTACCGGAAAAGAATTCGTGAGCTGCTCTTGAAATGCCTATATATATATTTCCGGACGAGCTGAAGAAGTACTGGCTCTTATTCTTGCGGCTTTGTGTTGGTCTATGGATCACGACTCCCCTTCTTTCTATATACGCAAGCAGTGTTGTATCGTACAGTTCGATTACGACGTACATGGCGTATATTTAATGAGAGGCCCATCGTTTTCGGATACGAATATTCAATCCTATACCAAGTGTACGCAAGTATGATGGTATACGAAAGCCGTGTTTTAACCAATGTTTTGGGGATGAAATGGCATCATCTGGATGAACCCCAAAATATAAGCTATTCACAGGTATCTTGTGATCTCTTTCGACAGTAAAGTTTTGAAAATTAATCTCGCGGAAGATGCCAGCTTAACTCACGCTAAGGTTCACGGCAGCCGCTTCCTTGCCTTCGCTTGTCCTCGCTTCATCACATAAATCTCCATCCACTTTCGCATCTAGTTCTTCATCTAGTTCCTCGTCTATTTCTTCATCCATCTCATCAAGCTCGCCCCCGCCGTCAAAGCTTGAAGGAATTCCCTTCGAGCCGGATAATGTTTCTATATACTTGACAAACGCCAACATCTTCACCATTTCTGGGAGCATTCGATTTCTTTTCTTCGTAACAACGTCATTCACGCAGGAGAACAACGACTCGGCGGGCGGAGACATAGCTGGTCTGGCAAAGTAATCTTTTGCCACATCATAAAAAATGGGATATGTGCCTTTTTCGGCTTGATAGAACTCAATGACACCCTTGTAGCGCACTTCTCTTTTCGTAGAAAGGTATAGTTCAACTTCGTTCACGTGAGTTACAGACAGTTCGTAACTCAAAAGTGTTAGACTGGCAGGTGCTTTCTCAGCAGATAATTAAGTACCAGTCTTCATCCCAATGCCTGAGGTGTAGGAGGCTTCATTTTTCTACTTCTTTCCGTGAGCTGCCTCATAGAGACGCAAAGCGTCTTTTAAACGTTCGTCATCCTAAGTAATGATATCAACAGGGTACTTTTTCGTCTGAGATACTCAAGCTTCATTCGAGGATCACGAATAGCAGCGAGGTAAAGGTATAAAATCCGGCCACTGTCCCCACTGTGTATATGAGAGTACGTATGAAGTTTTCTGTAGGCCTCCTGTATTCCTTGAGCCAGGTACTTTGAGTTCGTTGTCCAGTTTCTTCAGAACATTGTGAGTGTAAGGCAGGTTTGAAAGAATAGTTGCTCGCTTGAAAAAACGAGGTCAAAGATTTCGTCAACGCAAGTAGGGCACAGCAGGGGCATTAACATTGATATTGTCTGTCGGTAATCTAAAGTCTGGCAAGATATCAAAGTGATAGCGTTAAGAAATGTGTATTTCGTATGACGCCGCGTCACAATGAGGCGCACGCTCTATTAGAGAAAGGTTTCCTACAACCCACACTTCTACTCTCACCGGAAAGCCCAATCGCTCAAGAATGGCCATCAATTTTTACAAAATCTTACTTTGGTACAGAAGAAGATACGATTTAATGTGTCTTCAGTTTCGTCTGTACAATTTCAAGACCCGCTATTTTCTTACTCTCGTACCACCCTGAATACAACGATGTACGAAAAGTTCGCAAAACTGTATGCAAAAACGGGCGGTTCAATGAGCGAACCCGCCTACAATTGAGGCGGTGATATCATACATGGTTTTCATCAAGCTGCTTCAAGCAAAGACTTCGGAGGCAGCTGCCGGCATAAAATACTTGCTAATTCACAGAAAAACATTTTGAATGTGCCTTTCAGTGTCTTTTTTTTCAAACACAAGAGATTCCAAACTGTCTCTCATCTAGTCTCGATTGAAGCAATTGCGAGCGCTCTCAGTTATCGCGGGCGGCCCTTTCCTACTCTTATCACGGTGCGCTCGCGCTGGTACCTCACTTTGCAGATTTCAAACCGACCATATCAATCGTAAAATCTCTCGCAAGGTAATGCTTCAACATCGAGAAATTTCCAGACTCTTGGGACAAGCTATTGAGCAGTCTGGCGATGAAGAATCAGACGGAGTATTGTTTGCGTCTTTGCTTTCAGCGAAAGGCTTGCCTCTCATCACAGTGGGTCCTCCCACTGATCACACTTCTACCCAAGGCATATCACCCGACTCACTCCGCATGTATTCGCTCATTGCTACGAATCTTTTCAAGCAGCAGGAAAAGACGGGCGACGAAAGCTTGGACTGCTGGGCAGTATTAGATATAGACACGTTTTTGAGAGCGACCATGCGCAAATTTGGTACAACGTCCTCGAACGCAATTGGGCCCCAAAATGTTTTTTACACGATTCTCTTTTACACAGCAGCATATCCAGATGTACGGGCAAAAGCCAGATTGGACCTGATGGCAGAAGCTTTGGCTTCTGGCTTGAGTGGGTATCGAGCCACCTAATGAAGGATTTCGGTAGACTTATTGTGGTAAATACAAGGGTGCTGGACTACAAATGGGACGTCGACTATGCGATCGAGAGCAATGCGCATGTATTCAGAGCCAGCGGGTGCTTCACCGAGGTGCGTTTTGAGCGAAGTACCCCTAGCGGCCGGACCAAGTACTTACATTGGGCACCATAGAAAGGAATGAAACAAAACTAGAGAGCGCGCCTTGACTTGACAAGCTCAACTTCACTCTCTTCCTCTTCTTCAACATCGTCGTCTTCTTCGTCGTTAATGTCATCCATTAGGCTCTCTTCGTCAAAACTCTCCTCGTCGCTATCATACCAAAACTCCTCGTCGTAGTGCTCCTGTTCAAGCTCCTTCTTGGCAGCGGAGTTTTGTGCGTCGGTTGTGGGCATGACGAAGTCATTAGGAATATCGTTCTTGGATTTCTCAACACCTTCTAAAACTTTCTCTCTGTAAGACTCGGGGTTTTTGCGGAATAGCCAGCACGCGTCCATGTTGGCGGGAGAGTTCAAATTTGGATCCTCCAAAAGCGAGATGATCGAAATGAGAACAGACTCGGCAGTCTGCGCCGGCGACCATGTCTCGGCATCGGGCAAGCCCGAGATCGGGTCACCACCCTCATGGAGAATGGAGATGCAAAGTCTGCCATCTTTGTACACGTTTGGATGGAAGATAGGAGGTGTGAAGCAAAAGTTTGGTGGCGAAAATGGGTAGTCCGCCGGGAAACGCATTCTTCCCTTAAAATAGCCACCATAGTAAAGAGATTCTTTATTGAGCACCATGATACCTATCTTCCAGTAAAAGATGTTGTCATTGTCAAGCTCGATGTGAAGATAAGGTATGCCCTTCTTTGGGTCTGTGAGGTCCTTGAACTGCCGCTGGAGGATAGCCGCTGCTGACTTGGAACTCATTTGTGCTGATATGCGATGTTCGGGTATAATGTAGAGCAAAAACTTAACCACAAAGTGTAAGCTAACGATGACTGGGCGGAGGTAAGGGGCGCTCAAGAATATATGTCGAATTTCAAAAGCCGACTTAAAATTCGAGTGTATGAAAGAGTTCTGATCTAAGTGCGGATGAAGAGTGACAACGAATAAACGGTATGTTGGTATGAAGTCAGTTAGTAACTTGAAGAAAGGCGGAATATAGAAAAAAAGAAAAGAAGAGTAAGCAGAGGCGTGGCGTTGCACAGTGGGAGAGTGCGCCCAAAGTTGATTTGTGGGCGGCGGAGGAAAGAGAATCGCGATATTTCTTTTTCTCTTTTGATCACATTGGAGCTCCATCGTTTCTCATTCGCGCCTTTACCATATGCAACAAAGACATCAATATATAGAAGTGGCCCAATTTAAAACCAATTTTGCGGCAATGGAAGCGGGTGTACTGTATGCCTCCAAACACTTCTAGAGGAATGTAGTCTATGGAGACCACTTTTGCCGCCTCATTTTGACTTTCAGACAATCATGGCTCATGACGACGCGTTGTCGTGCTTGGTGAAGGCAAGGCCACGCGGGTGCTCGAGACTTTTATGCTGAGGTGGGGCCGGCCGGGACCCCCGAAACGCAGGTAATTACAGTGGAAGGCAGAAATGGGCTTTTTCGAATAGCGGAGCCCCCACAAGTCAGCCATGCGTAGTCTTGAGGGCCCTGCTAATCTTTTTTTTCTTTTTCGCAATGTTCCGACAAAATAAAAACATATTAAAGCAGCAATGTGGCGAGTCGTGAATTGCTGATAACGTCACGAATAGGGTTCCCGCGCACGCGATACAAAACGCCTTTCCAAAAATTCTTCTGACTTTTAATTACGCGTCATGAATCTGCTTTTGTCTATACCCCCCTCCACATTTGGACTAGAAGAAAAAGTAAGTCCGAATTGCCGCTTTAGCTCACAAAAAAGGCAAAGATTGTTTTTTGCCTGCTGCTGCGGCCAATTTTACCAGTGCTGAAACGATCATGCGCCTTTGGCTACGCGACGTGTTACGTAGCTCTCCAGCACGCTTGAGATTGATGAACTTACTTTGGCTTGAGGGGATGTCTTTATCAAGATAAAGTCTCTATATTCTTTAGAGTGAAGTCGCCCGGGATCGCTGATGTATGAGATATGGCGGACTTTAGGTTCGCGCTGTGCAAATAAGGTGGGAGTCTTTCCGTGGCACATAAATGTGCAACAAGATTCGTGTAAAGACATGCAGACATTTAATCCTGTCTTCTCATGCGCAATGACTATAAAATAGCTATCCGCAAATACCCGATTGTGTTTCATTCGTGATTCGACTTGGTAAACAATGCTAGAGTCAACGTGGGGGTCTCAATGATAGCACGTACATTGCCAGAGAAAATAGTCTGATTACGAGACTTTCTGGGCCATACTTTGTCATTCCAGGTTCATGTGTACGTTCAAAACAAAAGAGTACTACTGGGAAACATTGCTTTCTCGAAGGAGATCGAATGCATCAATGCGTATGGATGGGTTCTTCGTCGCGCGTTGGTTTAAAAGAAACACCTCCTCATAGTGTTACCATAACGTAATAATTCTTGCACTCAATGCATCTACTAATTGATTCAGCTTCAAGGCTACATGTTCGGTTACTTGCAGCCAACAAAAAGTCATCGACACGCTCGACATACAGATAATTCTACTGACAACTTCTCGAGCTCAGTTGGGGAATATATCGCAATACTCAGCCCCAAAAACCCCAGACTTTGACGAAATATTGAGCCAAATGAACAACGCTATCTGCCAGCTTGTCGAACCATGAAATTGGTGAAGACGCCTCAGACCCCTGCCGCCATTGGCCCGTTGCGCACATCACTCGAAGACGCACAAATTGCTCCCGGATATCCTAACTGAGAATAGAGAGAACATGGACAAAAAGAAAATGAATAAAGAGCTTATAAGCTAAATAGCGAACCCGCGATAAATTACGTGATGTCTAACTAATAATTACCCTCACTATTATTGGTAAATGTAGGTGTGAAGCTCATTCTCTTAACATTTTAAATAGTGTTCCGTTAGCGCGTAGAACATGATGCTAATAGAACACAGAACACAAGATCCTTCTTGATAAATCTGACGACAACTTCACTTTCTATCCTCATATTATGTCTGATTGTTCTGACTCTGAAGAGTCGGTATCTCCTTCCTCCAAAACTACGGTCGAACGCTTCCGTCAGTTTAGCTTCCAGTCGCAGGTACGCCCTGTGAGTTCCTTAGTGAACTATCCAGGGAAGGTCGACGCTGCGCGAATCGCACCACTACAGGTTCGCTCCTGGAATCTAGAATCGTCTTACACTGAGTTATTCTATTTATCAGAATATAATGGATGAACGCAGAAATCGCACACTTAAAGAATAGGCTGGGTGCTTGCCTGAATATGGTGATGTACCAGAAGTCTTTTGGCCGAGGCTATTCGCACCGCGGCATTCTTAGTCAATTGGACTCCTTCTAGAAGCCTTGGTTGGCAAACCCCAGAGGATGTGTGGCATGGAGAAGAAAGAAAGCGACCTGAGTTTCATACTTTTGGTTGCCTAGTTCACGCTGTGATACCCAAAGCCTTGCGCTCGAATGACTGGACTCCCAATTCAGTCAGAGGAGCATATCTCGGACCGGGAGTTCAATGCTCAGGGCATAGGATTGTGTCTTTCGACCCTCCATTAGTGTTTGACACGTCACAAGTGACTTTTGTGGAAGATAGGCTTTCCTTCAGAGAATTCGACTTTGATACTTACCAGCTAAAGAATCATAACAGAATTCCCCTGGGTTTGTTACCTGGCATCAAGAATCCCCATGCAAAGAAGAAAATGACTAAACAAGATGCAACGCGGGAAGTGATGAAGATCAAATCGTTTTTTATTTTGGGACTCTCACTGAAGTGGAAAGTCAAATATGGGGGGTGAAGCGTGATGAAGGCAGGTCTGACTATGACTCACAACGTCCGAAGCGTCGCAAGCTCGCGGACACAGGTGTCATTTCAGAAGAGTCTCACTCTGTGGAAAAGGCTGATAGGGTCCTGAGGGATGAGATGCAGATCACGGGTAACGCTCTGCTAGGTGTAATGATGCAAACGGACTCGATGATGTCAGGGGCGCATTCAGGAACTCAAGATGCGGAGAGAGTTGACCCAACACCGATAATACCACAAGTAACCTCGGGTTCTTTAAGTGGAGATATCGTGAAAGAAAGGGATGCTAACGCGTCCTGGACGACCCTTGTGTCGGATCTCTGATCACGAGGAGCGTGTGCTTGACCTGGAAATCGAATCAGCGAGTAGGGAGAGTTTCGAAAGAATCAGACCTGATAAGTCGATGACTCGTGAAGAAAGAATTGCTCAACTGAAGCGCAGGCGGAAAGAACGCAAGACGTTAGTTTTACTCTCAGGGTGGAAAACAGATATTAGTGTTCGTGACCCGCTTCCGGTTACTCCTGTTGCGGTCGTGAATACTCTCACTGGTACGGAAGAGCTCTTCATGAAAACTACGGAAACACCTGATAACTATTCAGCAGAGAGCAAAACACGTCTTGATGGCTTTTCGAATGCTGTGGATAAAGCAGAAGAAGAGGAGTTACGCACCAAGTATGCGCAAGCAGTCTCTCATGCTGTAGGGCCTATACTCTTCAACGGGGTGAGTTTTCGGATAATATACCTGAAACCTTTAGTGAAGCCAAACAATCCACAGACAGAGACAAATGGCAAGTTGCTTGTGATGAGGAAACGAAGGCACATCGGGTTAACGGAACTTTTACATTTGTACCTCTCACAAAAGACATCAAGCCTATTGGTTGTCGCTGGGTATTTGCTAGGAAAGACCATGGTGTCTTTAAAGCAAGGTTGGTTGCAAAGGGTTTCACACAGGTACCTGGCAAAAATTATGGTGAAACATATCTGCCGGTGATCAAGCATGCCAGTTTGAGGCTTATGTTTGTTATTGCTGCGAGGGATCAAATGGAGATGCATCACTGTGACATTCTGACTGCGTTCTTAAATGGTGTCTTGAAAGAGGAGCTTTATATGGTGCAACCACCCGGTTACTGCGAGACCTCGAAAGGGTCAAAGAAAAAGGATGACTTCGTTCACAAGTTGAACAAATCAATTTACGGTTTGAAACAAGCTCCTTAAGTATGGAATGAGACTATCAATTAGGTTTTAAAAGCACAAGGATTCAAACCATGCATAAACGAGCCATGGCTTTATTTCAAAAAGGCTTTGAAAGGCTTAATACTTCTTGGTATGTATGTTGATAACTTGCTCATTATCAGCTGTGACAAAGAAGCATTTGCGGAAACTAAGAAGAACTTGTCTGCTGCCTTTAAGACTAAAGACCTTGGAATTGTTAAGAAATTTTTTGGAATTAACGTCGAGATCACCTCTACTCATACGACGATCCATCTAGGCGACTATATTAAGTCAATGCTAAAGATCTGCGGGTTTGAAAAGATCAGATATGTGAGCATACCAGCCTCAAAAGTCAGCTTGGCCGCTGAGGTAGTGGACAATGCGGGTTCATCGCTACGTAAGCGGAACACCAGAAGGCATGGAACTTGTGGAGGACTGGAATCCACCAGAGTAACCTGCTGAAAATCTACCTCCTAGTTTAGATTTTCAATATTATGGTTTTTTTACGATTATGTTTGCAAGTGAATATTTCGCAGCCGCGAGAGTGCGGGGAACCCTATCCGTGACGTTACATCTGAGAGCATGAATTACTTACCCACCTCTTCACAAAACTATACATGAATATATAAAGCCCCGTCAGCTTCGCTGCCTTGCCTTGCGTTGATATCTTGGCATGGCTGCGTATGAGATATAATTAGGTTGTCATCGCCCTAATGGCTGTACTTCCCCCACCTGACGCTTCAACTCTCGCAACAGGAGGGTGAGTAATGTGAGCCCATCCGGTGACTCGCGCCGTCTTCGAGTGTATACCTTCTTGACAGTCTTCACAAACCCCATTCAATTTTCTTAAGTTTTCCGATGTTGCGTTGACCGGCGCCAACATGGAGTTAAGGTGCATTGGACCTTCAGGCCCTATATGTTGCCACCAACTGCTGGTGGTCTCGCACTTGTGATAAATGTGCACTAGTATGCTGTCTTTGGTAGTCTGCCTTAGACATAGATGACATCGTGTCACTGACGTGTCGCCCACCACATCAAATAGTGGTACGTAGGACCCAAAATTAGATAAGTGAAGGGCCGTGAGGTCGTGTCTGAGTAGCCACTCTTCTTTGTACAAGGCTTTCTAGAATTTTTCCCATCTTTTGGCCGATTGGACCTCCGGACAAATCTCCTTAAAGCGTCTTGGGATAAGCGGTAGCAACTCATCTTGTTTCTTCCGGCTCAAAGACTTATATTGAACCTGACTGATCTTTTCCGCAACCGCACGGGGCAACCAACCGTCAGTCACAGTTTCCATTAGCGTTGACTCGGAGGTGATGTAGGGCTGTTTCGCCACATCATATTCTGTGCTTTTGTAGGTTACCTCGCGCCAGGCATTAATGTATTGTATTTCATTGAAAGAAAAAGTCCAGTGCAAATTTGTTTCAAAAAGATCGGTCTTTTCGAGGAGAAATTGGAGCCAGTGAAGTCCCCCGGTTTTAAGGACTCGCATATGCTCATTCCCCACGAGAATCTTAGCCCTGTGATGCGGCATTTTCACCCTCGAATATTGGATGAACCATCCATTTGCCTGACTCAACGTCTCGCCAATCACCTCGGCTCTGTGGCCTAAAAGCTGCGTCAGTAATTCAATGAGACCATAACCTCCTTTTTTGGCCTCGCGTACAATTTTGCTGGGCTGATCCCCGGGAACATCCGCTGTATACAAAGGTCAATCTTCCTGATCTCTGTTTTCGTCATGCATTGAACCAAATCTTTGTATACTGTTTTGGAGCAAACAGAGATGTTGGTGCCTAAAGCCTGACTTATCAAGTCAAGTTGTCGGTAGCAATGCTGGCGCGTCATAAACGGTAGTTTCGAAATGAAACGATTCCAGTCTACTCCCTGCATCAGGATTCCCAAGTAGGTGGCCTGCTCACTCTTGATGTGCGATTGAGTGTAGGGAAGGGCTGCTTGAACAAAAGCAGGGTAAGATCTGTGAAAGCCGATAAGCTTGGATTTCTCGGCGCTCACCTGACTATTGCTGACATTCTCGTAGCTTGAGATTATCCTGGCCGTCCGCTCATAGTCATCAAGATCATTGAGGTAGATATTGATGTCATCCGCGAACGCGTGAAACTTCATCGTGGAAAGTAAGCAGTTTTGGTACATCAACTTCAAGCCCTGATTGAACCCTAAGTGCACTAGAAATGGCTCTAGCGCCAAGTTGAACAAAAGAGGAGAAAGAGGGTCCCCTTGCCTGGTCCCACACTGAAGCGGAAAGCGAGGGCCTTCACAATTATTCAAAAACAACTGAGCCTCCTATCCCTCAAGAATCTGCGTCAAAAGACGTAGAATATCAGCTCCAAATCCCGTTTTCATGAAAGCGGCACGTAGATATAGATGGGATGTCAAACGCCTTCGTAAAGTCAGCCATTGAGACTGCTTGAAATTTAGGCTGAGTGACTCTTGCGCGATGAGATTGGAATAATTGGACTAGGGTGAAGAACTCCATCGTATTGTGGTTTATCCTTCTGTTTTTCATGAAACCTCGCTGATGGGGGCTGATGAGCTTGACGAGCACCTTGTGAAGCCTAGTACACACTGCCCTAGCAATGACTTTGAGAGCCGTATTTGTGAGCAGTATAGGTCTCTTGTCTTTAACCGCAGTCGAATTCCCGGTGCGAGACTTTGGAATGAGGGTAATCCACACCACCTTGAAGCACTCCAGTAGGGAACCCGTTTTCATCATATCATTGGCGGAATTCGTGAGGATAGGGCCTATCTTCTCCCAATACAGTTCTAAGACCGGGAACTGAATACCGTCTGGGCCTGCGGATGTAGCCGTATTCACAGTCTTGAGGGCTGAATACAACTCATCGGCCACGAATGGCTTGTCTAGCTCCATTCTTTCAGCTATGGAAAAACGACTTCGCACAGGATCGAGAAAAACTTGAATGGTTTGCTCTGAAACATTCGGCGGCTTTCGGTGGAGTTCCCTGTTTAAATTTGTGGCCAATTTAAGCATTCCCAACGCTGAGTCCGCTTCGTGCGACGATGGTGCGTTCGTGTGCAGGTTTTCAGGGAGTATTGGAGATTATCTGGTCTACACACGACCATGAAGCCCGCGCTCTCAGTGAAAAATTTTCACCGAGCCAAGAGAGAAAACATTCCTTTTCTTCTTTACCACAACTTAAAAGTACATAAAGATCATACACGGGTGCAGTAGGTCAAATATTATCAGGCCGAAGCACCTTCCAAATATTGTTCCCAGATTGTAAATACCTGTGTGCGGCACATCTCACTTAGTGTTGCATAATATCCAACATCGTGAGACATGTGAAAACTGTAAACTCCACCCTTCTGGCCTGAAAAAAAGGTCTTCATTGCGCTATCGTAGTATTCGGCTTCCAGCTCATCATGGCTTTCTGCAATAATTGCCCTCGCGAAAGAAGGATTGTGTTTGCGTACGAATCCCATAAAGGAGATTCCCATTCCGTCACAATTGATGGCAAACATCACTTCATCCATGGAGGAGTCCAGGTCTATCGGCATCCTATTGCATTTTGAAAGGGGGGCGGAGGCGAATTAACGGGAACTTGAACCGTTTCTCCCCCATCTGAAGATCTTTAGATCCTGAACTCTATCGCGATCAAATGATGCGTTGATGTAATCACTGGAGGATGGCAAATGTCGCTAATTGCCCCATATGGCTTAAATACTTGTACATTGCCTCTTCGAAAATACATGTCTTTCTTCATCCGAATGATCTTCAACTAAGAATTTGACCTTCTAAAAAATTCCGGCCCACAATTCGAGGAAAATAGCCTGTCCCCGTTTCGAATTGTGGAGTGTCTGATTGGCCTGATTTCCCTTTCATTGTGGAAAGTGAGTCTGAGTGGTATAGTCCTCCCACTTGCGAAAATGCCTGGCAATATGTCCATCAAAATGTCCCATTACGTGATTGCTGAACAGGCCGTGGGCTTTAGTAATCCACTCTTCTGAGCACAAAACAAGTCAATTCGTGCAATTCGAATGACAGTCTTAAAATACGTGCGCTGAATAAGGGTCATATAAAATAGAAGTCTGGACTTCAATGTTACTTTTCCTTTGAGCCCTACACTGAATACTTCTGTCTTTGACAAAGAATGTTCATACCGGAAAACCGTTGAGCAAGTTTTCTTTCACGAAGCCGGCTTAGGCGTCGCTTATTTCCAAGAGCTTGGGAGTCTCGCTCACAATTTATTGTACAGTTCCTCAGCCACATCGTTCACAGCTCTTTCTTCATGGCTGTGGAATTCATTTCAACAGAAGTTAGCTCACCCTGATGAAGGGCTACCGGTAACTACAGTCCTCCCTCGCTATAAGACACCTCGAAAGTCGCGAATCCCTCGAACCTCGACTTGAATTCTGATTTTTGGTGCAAAGAAGCGGTTGCATTACATACAAAAGCCCAAAATTACCGAGGGATCCCTCGTCCCTCGATCGCCTCGAAAAATTTTTCGTTAAAGAGGGAACTAATTAGGACCATTTTCAAGGGATTCAAGGTAAGAAAATATAAATATTTGACTCGATTACAAGTGACAAAGGCCTGGAACGTCGCCGAAGTGCATTCAACACGCTGACCTCGCGTGAATTTCGCGTTTTATGTACTTTTGGCGTGCCTTCGAAGGTACGCGTCCCCCCAGTGGTTAAAAAAGGTTGCAAGAATTGCATAGTCCTCAGATCGTCATCAATAATTTTTTGTGCTGAAATGCCTGAGATTGGGCGCTTGAACCTTCCAAAGAGAGGGCCCATGAAAAGGGTTAGGGCGGCCATCGATGCTTTGGAGAACAGAACTGGAAGATCGAAAAGAAGAACTGTGAATGGCGTGCCACTTCAAAAGCGTGGATGAACTATGAGGTTATGATGGAATGGTTCATAGCTTTCAATGATCATGTCAAGAGAATGGATAATTTTGTTCTCTTGCTAATGGACAATCACTCATCTCACATCAAAGCTGATGATCTTCTCAAGCAACAGAGAGCCCTCACCAACGTGGAGATACATTTTCTACCCCCCAACACAACCTCAAAGTTGCAGCCTTTAGACCAGGGAATTATACAATCCTTTGAATGTCGCTACAGCAAAAAGTGGTTGACCCATGTACTCAATTCTTTAGAAAATAACAGAGACTATAGGCCTGACTTACTTCAAGCCGTTAGCTGGAGCATCGCCGCATGGGAAGAAGTTCTGGTGGACTGCGTTATCAACTGTTGGCGTCACACGGGAATCATGAAACCCAAAGCAGAGTACTTCATAGTGTCAGAGTCTCCCGATGATGACGTTCTAGAAGAAATTGACGATATGAAGCAATTGTCTATTTCGGCTGATATGCATCATATTCAAACTGATGAAAATCCCCAAGACTCTGAATCTTTACAAGATGTGGACATGGTCGAAAGGAACACAGAACTGGAGGGTCAGAAGGCCAGTAGGGATCCTGAAATAGAGGAGCTAAGTGCTGAATTTCATCGATTGACTATCCAGCTAAGGCAAAAAAAACACAGTCGTAAACGCCATGGGGTGGGATGAATACATCAGTTTCATCGGAGAAGATATGCCTCAAAATACAGAAGAGGTTGCAGATGAAGAAGACGGTAGCGAAAAACACACCGAAAGCTCAAACATTTCTCAGTTTGATACAAGCGTACTGGCACAGCTTCCGGTTACAATCGGCGCCGAGTCATTTGATAGCGACGATGACTTTGTGTATCAGCTGACTTACGACCCTCAAAAGGTCATTTACATGGCTGATTACATGATGGGATTTTTGAGAGAAACGGATTCATTGGAACAAGAGAAGAATAAAGGTATACTTGCCATAGGAAATGTGCGAAAAAGGGCTTTGGAATTGCAGCCCGCTAAAAAAACAGGTAAGTATTGATAGATTCTTTTTAGCCGGATGATACACGCCTACATTTACGTGAAATAAGAGTGCCCAAAAGATGAGTGAAGGTGCCTTTTTTTTTTCGTTAGTCATGTATTGGTACTATATATAAGGGACACAATCGCGAGACATATGTGCCTGAGAGGAGTGTTGTTCAATCGAGCGTAGTCGAGCGCGTAACGTAAAATTCGATGCGTAATGAGAAACGTTTCAACATTTCCGTAACACGTTACGAAACGCTAGAATTTTTGTCCGCGTAATCAATTACGGCTGCGTTTTTACGCTCAGAATAGGGTATCAATGTATCATGGATAAAGAAACGAATAACTCGAAACTTGAGGTAGTTATAAACTTTATGATTTCACACAGCTATTGTCAGGGTCCCTATATAGTGCTTCGCACTATAATCGGTCTTCTCTGGTTCCGCCTTGCTCAACTCGATACCACGCGTTGCTGGCTTAACCAGTAAAGTCTCTTACATACACTCCTCTATACAACCATATAAATAGTCACCCTTTCCCCTGCAGTGAAAGGGCTCTTCAGTGAGCTATAATGCACATAACAATCATGCATTCCCGGTGAACACTAATAC
>JAKTUB010000375.1:13242-32771 GCA_030556465.1 Metschnikowia picachoensis | reverse complement strand
ATTAAATGGAGTATGGACACGACCCGCTGAGCCAGCAGTCGCGCAGTGAAAATCTTTTCACCGCGGAAAAGTGGGAACGTCTTTTTCTTTTACTTTAAGCTTAAAATAGTATAGATAATACCCACAGGTGCATTAGGTCCTAAAAAGTTACAAGGGCCGAAGCACTTTCCAATTATCGTCTCACTTTGTATCGACACCAGTGTAACCGCATTTGACACGGTGTTGCATATAATCCAACATCTTATCGCTGCGCGGACATTTACCAATGCGCGAACAAAAATTAATGCGCGTGGACCAAGCTAGCGATTTTTTTTTTCCGTTGTTTTCTAAAAATACTGTATATGGATGACGAGATGTACTAGTGTACTGCATCATAGATATGCGTGCTCACATATACGCGGACGCATGTACATTGAGTCCCAGGTTCATGACTGTGGCCTGCAGACACTGATATCTACCACGTGTTAGTTAGTCGAGGGCGGTATAGCCCAAGTTTTTGTCCCTGCGGAGAGCTTTCAACACTTCTACATCATGAATCCGCTTAGCTTCCTACACTTCTTAGTGTTTCCACTTCTCGCCTTGTGCGGCTGGAATAACGCATTGACTGCTGATGAGCTGAAGCACGTTGATGGAGACCCTCTCGTGACGCATTTAGTGACTTTTGATGTCAATCTTTACAAGACAGCAACCGACGTGGAAAAAATGGGTGAATTGAAATTTGCTCTTTTCGGTGAGCTCTTGCCTGTCACCACGGCTGCATTTACCATGAAGACCGAGCAGCAAACGAATGGTTACTCTGGCTCCCTTTTGCATAGAGTGGTGAAGGATACAATCATTCAAGGTGGATACTTGTCCAAAAAAGCGTGGAAAGTGTACGACCCAATCTCGTATGAGAAATTTCCATGTGAAAACTTCGAAGTTGCCCACAATAAGCCCGGCAGAATCTCTTTGGCCAGCACTGTCGGCAATACCAACGGTGCATCCTTCTTTATTCTGACTAAGTCGAACCCTTTTTTCGACAAGAAGTATGTGGCTTTTGGTCAGCTTGTCAATGGTTTTGATGTCATGAAGAAGATAAACGATGTGCCATTGGAAGGCGAGGCCCCAATAGGGGAGGTTGTTATCGAAAATGCCCTGTTTGTGGACCTATCCGTGCCAATGGTGATTGACTTTAAGGCCGTGACGAAGGAGTACCTGCACTTCATCTACTTTTTCGTCGCTGCAGTGGTACTCCTTGTGCTCTATCGCTTCAATCGCCGCAGACTGCTTGTGGGCCTCAAGAGCTTCAAATTGTGAGTGCCTAAATAATTGATAATTCATGATTGCTTAGTACGTGATTTGAGACTATGACGACTTATCTTAGCGCTCGTTTCGCCTTTACGGTCTGCGTCCAACTTATAATTATAGTATCAGGAACAAAATCTCTGCTGGTGTAGGCTCTATTTGGCGTGGTCCAAATAACAGTAGGTGTAAGGTGTTCCATTTAGGCAAGTACTGTGTGCTTGCCAAGCAATGCACCTTCTATTGTTAAGGCCAGCGTGGCTGGCCACATAGGAACAATGGAAAGGCAGACTCCATTATCTGTCTTGACTTTATAATTGTTGGCTCTCCCATCAAGTGGATTAGAGAGCCAGACTGGTTTCACTAGATGATCTACACAATAAACATTAGTTAGTTAGACGCAGAGAACCTGACAGTAGGCTCAAGAAACGCATGTCCAAGCACGATTTAACATCAGAATCAATAGGGCTGAGCACAAGTTTTTCGTATTTCGAAAAGTTGCTGACAAGTCTCATATTTTGTTTTGTTTTGTTTTTTGCTCACCCTAATACTACAGAAAATTTTACAAAAAGCCCTTCCGCAAGTATTTGACAGCCATGGCTCAGCAGCTTGAGCCACAGGCTTCCACGCTCGCGGAATCCCACACAGGGTAGAAGATTATTTTGGAGTAAAAGGAGATAGCTTGATCGTGATCTGTAAATATCTTACGTAACGGAATCAAAAACAAGTCTGAATCCGCTTTTTCGAGAAGCAGTCCCTGAAGCACTATTTTGCGTCCATATACAATACTCAAGATTCATGATGCGTGAGCTGGTTAGGGAAGGGCGATTTGTCTGCTACCAAACATGAGGTTTCACGATTCTTTTAGATCAACTTTGACCCCGTATTCTGCCATTATTCTCGGCTAAACAAGTTTCCCATGAGACTTCATCCTGAAAAGTCTTCACATGTCGTGTCTTCCATACGCCTTATACGCAGGACACTCGACTCGCTGTTCATCAGTACTAATCAAGTTGTCTAGTCTCAATAATCATTATCTACATTTTTGACGACCTTTTCATATTCCTTTAGCTATTAGTCACAGCGGAAACTTCTTGCACGATGTCTGAGCTTCCTATTGTCGTGGTGAAAAATCTTCCCTATAACGCGTCGACTACGCTGCTCTACGATCTTTTTTCGAACTTCGGGAAAATTTACCAACTCCGTATTTCAGACGGGTCTGTACCACAGGGTACGTGCTACGTCGTGTTCGTGTCATTTGATGATGCCAAAAAAGCTGCACGGGACCTCAACGGCGTCAATTTCAAATCGAGATACTTGGTGGCCCTGATGCATCAGGTGAGCGACGAACAACTCCGCTCGATCGAAGTGTAGAGGCGCTCTCCGGGGACTTTTTTTTAACCCTCAGTGCCAAAGATTCTGCAAATCATTATACTTTGTGCCATGATGGTTTTTTACAGCCAGAAAGACAAGGCTCGTGCATTACTGTGGAGATTCCACCGTTGCGAGCATCAAACGTGCTCATACTTTGGGAAAAAAAAGGATTTCTCCACATCGTTACTAGCTGTGGTTCTTCGGTCCACGCTTCAAATAGCCAAGAACTTTGCAAGATATCTTTCCTTGATATACGATTGAGCCTTCAACTGTGAGGGGAAACAAAAGGTGTATGCCATTATTGGTCTTTGCGAAGCTTCGGTGCGATAATCAAGCAGCGAATAACCTGCAAAGACAGCGTTCTTTGCTCTTGAGTTCTACTACACCAAGTACTTTTAGACAGGACTCTTATGGAAAGTCAGCATCAGGTTCTTGAAATCATGCGTCATCTTTGGCAACGGTCTCCTGCTATTCGTATAGACGCGTGCACGTCTAAGGTTGTAGGGCCATTCTTTTACTTTTTATTTTTATTTTATTTTTTTATTTTTTTTGGTTTTATTTTTGTTTTTATCTTGCATGGATACCATTTCGAAAAGATTGCCTACCCACGAAAAGGGATCATGTACTTGACTGTCTGTCACTTTGGCTCGCCCATGAGTAGAGGATATCTAAACATTTGTCGATCGTATCCCATTAATCAAATATACACATACCACTGCTGAGAGTACTTTTTTGGGGTTGCAATAAATACAGAAATGGCTGAATCAAGCATGATGCGTGTGCTTTCTATTCATATAAACTGAGTCTTACTTTTTGATGGAAAGGTCCACGAGGCCCAATGCGTAATAGCTCATCAACCCAGTGAACACAAACGCGGCGATCTTTGATACCTTACGCCAGTAGCTGGCAGAGGAGTATCTATATTTGACGAGAACGTTGGTTTCGGCCAAGCCGTCAATCAAATTCTTGAACTCAAGCGTGACTTTCACGTGACCATCGGCCACGTCGAGGTAGCTCGATTCGTGACCCACCAGCACTTTTTCTGGAGGCAGCAACGCGCTAGCATTGACAAACTCAGCGTTCTCAGGCAAGAAAAAGTTGATGCGCACGTTATCGTAGTGGATATCTTTGAGAGAGTTCAAGAGTGGGAACAGGGCAATGTATGTCTCTTTTTCGTCAGTCACGCGGCGCACAAAGGTCTCGAGGGAGTTATGCCAGCCAAGGGTAAAATTGTAGCGCCAGCCGCCAAAAAGCGGGAATCTTGGCTGCACAAAGAGGTGGCCGTGGTTCACATCATGCGTCAGCACCATACCCACTTTATCAGTCACGTAGAGGTCGTGGAATTGAGCTTTTTCGTCCACGGCAAATCGTAAATGCGAGAGCGCGTGGTGGTCACTGACTATGTCATAGCGACCCTTCATCCATTCTGCGCGAGAATATCCCTTTTTCAATTCTGCACCCTTGTTAATAAGCTCGTAGTATTCTTCTGTCTGCACAACATCCACATCTGATGCGGGCAACCAGAAGCTGCGCTCAAGGTTCACTGCGTGGATCAATGGCTTGTTGTGGTCGTACAAGAGGCCCATTGGGTGCACGGAGTAGGGCGGGATCGTAGCCTGCACAGGGCCATATGTTAACAGACGCAGTTCTTTCTCGATGCGCCCCTTGATTTCAGGTAAGTCAGGTGTGGCGCTAAGAGCATCGGTCAATTCCATCTCCTTACCCTTGGAGATCCCAGTAAATGTCAAGGAGTACTCGTTGGTCACGTAAGGCGAGTAGCAGAACTTATTCAACTTAAGGAGCAACTGCTGGCGGTCTTCCAACGCGATTTTCGCCGGGAACGGCGCCACGGGATCCGTATACACAAATACGGCATTGAGCTCGGCCAGAGATCCCGGCGAGATGGGATAGGGAAACTTAACCGCGTAGACGCCCTCGTTCAACTCCACCACGAGCGCGGGCTCGCGCTGATCGCCGAACAACACCGCGTGGTGCAGCACCGAGGAAATAGCATCAAAGCCATCATTCACAGGCAACACATACAAGTCCTGCGGTTGTGGCAGCACGTTTGTGATCTCGATAAGCGCGTTTTCCTTCACGTATGAGCGTGAGAGGTCCAACGTACGGTAGTAGCGGGTATTTTGCCACGCAGACGGGTCAATATGAATTTGCGACGCAGCCGCGAGCGCAGAGAGCGCCGCATAGATACAGAGCCATGGCCAGAGCATATTATATCTGGTTTGCTGCGCTTTTGGCAAGGGGTTCTGGTGGTCTAGAGGTTCTGGCAAGCCTTGGTGATTTTCGAGATATGTGCTGTGCGAACGGGACACTTGGCAGCGCCGTGGGTGCAGGACTGGGACCATGACGAGGCTTTGGGGACGAATGGAGGGTGTGGTGGTTGAACAGGATTATCGCTCAGGTTGAAAAGTTGTTGAGCTACTGGTAGTTTCTTGTTTTTTTTCTTAAGTTGGCTTTCTGTATTGTGTGCGTTTGTTAGACCCTGGGGTTGTAAAGGGCTGAAGCATGGCCAACGCGGCCCACGCTCGCTGGATATGGTAGGGATCTAGAGGTGAGCATTTGATCATATGGTTCATAACGTAAACTTGGCTTGAGTAATTCAATGATGTGACGTGGGGAATTTCTCTATTTACATACCTATGGAAGCCATTTTTTCTTCTTTTGTAGTCGAAAGTGACCATGCAGTTATAGTGACCGAGTATCGCCCATAAAGGCAGACGTATCTTGGGTTGCGACCATGAGCATTTTTGTTGATGAAAAGTGTTTTTTGTGTGTTTTCTTTTGTTTTCTAATTCTTCTTCAACTTAAACAAGATTCACTTAGCATCGAGGCGTCTCGTCGTGTTTCGACGTCTCGAGGCGGGGAAGTTGGAGCTTGAATGTCACTATCAAATGTTAGGCATGCATGTAACTTACGTAGAATCGAAACCGGACGTCAAAGTATATGTTTTAAGAAGCTCACACGCGAAGCGCAGCGAATTGAAGGCGTTCGTGACTTGTTTTCTCTTTAAGTCACATCCCAATGCCTTGAATTCAGTATGTCTACATTGACTTACCGTGGACGAGTATGAACAATAGTTTGGGAAGCAGGGTTCTGTGAAGTAGCAGAATGAAAAAAAAATTGAAATGTCGAAAACCGATGAAGCTCCGCTATGGCAGTGGAAATCGACTATTCTGCTTTTTTCTAGACCAAGTTGACATTTATGATTATTCACTTCAGCCAATATCAAACAAACAAAACGCGAATTTAGGCCTTTATTCGAACAAGACATCACTTCCAGAGGATTCTTGCTGCTAACTGAACAACACAGAAACGCTTGGATTCTAACGAGTCAGAAACCTATATGAACATAGCACCGATTCCAAATAAACCGATATATCAAGCAAAAAAGAGAAAGAAATATATAATTTAAACGCTCGTGCCATGGAAAATTCAGTGCCTGAATGCTCTCCGCATAAAGTCCGCGTTACTGGTTTTCATTAGCCGTGTCCAAGCTTCTTCCTCTAATTACAGATTCCGTATGCTGTCACGTGATACAGCCAAAAACAAAAAAAAAAATAGTGGCACAATGAGAATTACGTATTGACCGTATTTCAAAATCTTTCATATTATTGCACATCAACTTCTAATTATGACTAAACGAGAATTCTACCGTTGAAACAGAGGCAGATACTACGCATGCGGATTGCCACGGTGACGGTGGCGAAGAAGGCGGACCTGATCGCGGCACTCGGTGCACCCAAAAAAAGTTTGCCCCAGACGTGTCTCAAAGCTAGCGAAAGCCGGAAAAAAGCCCGAGCAAGCCAAAAACGCCTTTTCCGCAGTCACGACTAAACACCACCACTCAACGGCGTCGCTCACGAAACAATTATCAGAAAGGTCTCATTTTACAGGCATCACCCGAAATTGATATCTGTGAAACTCGGTTTCCTTCTCTGCAGATTATTTATTGGCATCAAACAAACACGAAAGTCTGTTTGGGCTTAGTTTCGCATACTTTTTGGCCCGGCGCTTCTCAACACCCCATAGGCTCGTGACCACGCTAAAACACCAGCATCTTTGTTTCTCATCTGACACATCATCCTGCCGTTGACGCTATTTAAATCAACATATTCTGCTGCTTACTTCGATCAAAAACAGAGTATAAGGACCACCCATTATGTCGTTACAAGATCTCATTCCAGTGGTGAACAAACTCCAGGATATCGTGACCACAACGCAGTTGGCCGACATCGACTTGCCGATCTTGGCCGTTGTGGGCTCACAGTCGTGTGGCAAACTGTCCGTTTTGGAGAATGTTGTGGGCAAAGACTTCCTTCCTAGAGGCACCGGTATAGTTACCCGCAGGCCCTTGGTGTTGCAATTGATCAACATCAAAAAGGATGATCCTTTGGTGAAAAAGTACAACCCGGCGGACTTGCACGCCGCTGGAGGCTACTCGCTGTCATCGGACGAAATCAACTTGGAAGACCACCTCAGAAAGCAGGCGAATGGAAACAATGAACAAAACTCCGAACCTTCTGAGTGGGGTGAGTTCTTACACATCCCAAACAAGCGTTTTTACGATTTCCACGCCATTCGGCGCGAAATTGAAGCCGAAACCGCTAGAATCGCAGGTAGAAATAAGGGCATTTCTCGTTTGCCTATCAACTTGAAGATTTACTCCGACCGCGTGCTCAACTTGACTCTTGTGGACTTGCCGGGGCTCACAAAGATTCCTATCGGCGATCAGCCCTCGGATATCGAGAAGCAGACGCGTAGCTTGATCTTGGAGTATATCTCGAAACCTAACTGCATTATTTTGGCCGTGTCTCCAGCAAATGTGGATTTGGTCAATTCTGAGTCCTTGAAATTGGCTCGCCAGGTCGATCCTACAGGAAAACGTACTGTCGGGATTTTGTCGAAAATCGACTTGATGGATCAAGGTACCAACGCGCTCGACATATTAAAGGGTAATGTCTACCCGCTCAAACTTGGTTTCATTGGTGTAGTGAACCGTTCGCAGCAGGACATTCAGGAAAACAAATCCTTGGATGACTCCTTGTACGCTGAGCAGCAATTTTTTGAGAATCACGCAGCATATCGCGCGATTGCCGGCAAATGCGGTACGCGCTACTTGACCATTGCGTTGAACAAGATCTTGATGCATCACATACGTGACCGTTTGCCTGATATCAAGGCGAAGTTAAATACTCTCATGGGCCAGGCCGAGCAGGAATTGGCGTCCTACGGCGATTTGCCCTCCTTGGCTGAGACGAAGGAAGGAAGGTCCGCGCTTCTCTTGAACTTGATGACGAAGTTCGTCAACGGCTTTGTCAGTTCTGTCGAAGGTACTTCACTCAATGACTTTTCGATCAAGGAATTATGTGGTGGTGCGAGGATCTACTACATTTTCAACGAGGTGTTTGGAGCCCTGTTGGCGTCCATCAACCCAACTCAAAATTTGGCTGTGAGGGATATTCGCACCGCAATTCGTAACTCATCAGGTCCAAGGCCCTCGCTTTTTGTGCCTGAGTTGGCATTTGATTTGTTGGTGAAGCCGCAAATTCGCTTGTTGGAAGACCCCTCGCGCAGATGTGTTGAGATGGTTTATGAAGAGCTCATGAAGATTGTACATAGTGTGTGCAATGCAGGCAACGGTGTTGAGATGAATCGCTATCCTAAACTACAAGCTAAGCTCATCGAGGTAGTGTCTGATTTGTTGAGAGAAAGACTTGGCCCGACGATCAAATATGTGGAGTCTATGATCGAGATTCAGCAGGCCTACATCAACACAAACCACCCCAATTTTGTCGGCGCGGCTGAAGCCATGAGTTCTGTTGTTGAGGAGAGACGCAGACAACGCGAGCTGGAACTGTCTTCAAAGCTCAAGCTTGCCACTCAGCGCATTTTGAATAAGCCTAATCCGGAAGAAGAGGAAGAGGAAACTGCCGATGATGAAAAAGCTGCTGAGCTAGATGTGAGTCAAGTAGATGATGATGTCAAGCCTGTGGCGCGCCACAGGAGAAACGAGTCGAGCAAGACTGGTTTCTCAGTGACTTCCGACACAGCACTTCATAACGAAACTTACTTCAACTATTTCTTCGGCAGAGACCCCATAATCCATCAACAGCACATGCAAACCCAAGCTCAATTGCACCCTACGCCATTCAAGTTTCCTCTGGCGCACGAGCCAACGTTACAATTCAATAACAACTTTGTTAACAACAGCACTATACATGACATGAAAGATTTGCATCTCGATGACCAGTATTCCCAGTCTCGCTCGCACGAGATTTCTATGGATACTTTCGCGCATCAGCACAACGTTGATGGCGAAGAAGACAATCTTTCGGAGTTAAGTGAAAGAGAACAGTTGGAGACCGAGTTGATTAGAAGATTAATCGTGTCCTACTTTGGAATTGTGAGAGAAATCGTGCAAGACCAGGTACCCAAGTCCATCATGTGCTTGTTGGTGAATTACATAAAGGTGCATATCCAGAATCGTCTCGTTGTCAAACTCTACAATGAAAACTACTTTGACGAATTGCTTCAGGAAGATGAAACTATTCAATTGGAGAGGGAGAAGTGTTTGTCTTTGTTGAAAACATACCGCGAGGCATCCAGGGTGATCAGCGAAGTCGTCTGATCGGGCGTTGTATATAAACTCAAAAGAAAGCCAACTAGACCGATTCTGTTCCCTTCAAATCCGAGCATTAGACTCACGACCGCGGTCGGTGTGTCACGTAGAGATCAAGCGGGTCTACCACCTTGTTGTTGAGAAGCCATTGACTTTTGAGCTTGTAGCTGATAGGTTTCTTCTCGTCCAGTTGTGAAAGCTCGTCATCCGAAGCGGATTCGTATTTAACAAAATTAAATTTGATGTTGCGCTGTAGCAAGGCTGATCCCGCAGCCTCTCGTAGATCAATCTCGAGTTTTTTGTCCTCAAGAAACTTGATATCTTCTGCTTCAAGGCATGAAAGTTTGTATCGCAAATCCGCCAAATACCCTAGTGAAGCCACCACCTTACATTTCCACGTGTGAGACAATTCGGTGACACATTTTGCCGAACGCAGCACTATTCTTTGTGGAAATAACTCGGCAAGCCGCGTCTCGAGTAAAAATTTCTGTAGTTGCGTTCCAATATCAAGTATTAGGTTTGTTAAGTCAAAGTTGCTGAGCCGTATCAGATTGATGGACGTAAGCTTGATGATGGACTTTTCATTCACAGCAACGGCACTCAGCAGGAGCAACTTCTTGCGGTTGACAAATACGCGCACTGGAATTGCCGTGTTTTGCGCCACAGAAAGATATGTGATGGTGGCGGGCATTTTTGATGGGTGCAATTTCAATTTTTCAAAATGGGACCTTTAGTAGGACGCAGGTGCTTCGTGATTGCGGCTGCGACCAGCCGAAAAACTATAAAACATGCGCGCCGCATCTGACATAAGATGATGCCTTGGTGCTAGTAGTTCGTCAAGTGGGAGTGAATTGTGGCAGCTTTAAGCACTCAGTTCTGTTTTTTTATGGTTGATGAATAGCCGTGAAGAGACTTTTTCACATGCTTTTGGAGTTTCGAGTTGTGCACTCAAGTTTATGGAACGGTGCAACTTCAACTTGTCAGCACCTGAAATATAGGCCGATGCTTTGCTTCGATGTATAGCCGATATGTGCAGATGATTTTAGCCTCTGTTGTTTGAATCGACTCAAAATCAATTCAATCGGTCTGCCACTGACGGGCCGATGAGAAGATCTAGGGCCATGCCTCGTATTCAACGACTGGATTATCATTGATGAACTCTTAAAAATGTGATTCAGCGTAGAGAAACAGGTGGATATAAAGTCTAATATACACTTCAATATAAGTTTAGTGGACTCAATTACTCTTATATCGATCCAAAGGCGACATTATGCATTTCTATGTGCAGGTCACTATCGTCTTATGTGTCTCTAGTGCTATTATGTGACCCACCTTTAAAAAAAATTAGTGAAACATTACCCAGATTGGGTCATACCTTATCATCAAGCAAAGCTTTTGATGTCGCAAAGAGCTGCCTCCGTATGTTTCTTACACCACCATTCTGGAGATGTGTAGTTGCTCAATGCATCGTGTGTGTTTGGCCGTCTGATATTGTGGGCTTGTGTGCATCTTAAATCTTATGCATGCAATAACGACTTAGATTATACCCGGTTTGATCAAAAATCTCAGAAGGTGGCCGAATTGCGATTCAAAGTTTGGAAGTTTGCAGAAGAAGGAACTACTTTTGAAAAAGCAACGAACGATCATTGTTTTCGTTGCCCGTCTTTACCAAAGTATGGCGGGCCCAACTGAAAGTGTCAAAACTCACAATAAGAGCAAAATGTGCGAGTCAAGATATCATAATTACAAAACATTCACACTCAATCTTAGGGCCTTCATGGTTCACGACGCGTGCGGTATTGGCCGCACTACTTCTGCGAATGTTTTGGGGAAGATATCAGTTCTAACAACTGAACCAGAGATGTTGAAGAGCATAATTCAAAGGACTTTCGGGGGCGTTACTTTGTTTCAATTGTTTTGGCATATATGCCATTCAAGTCAAAGATACTTTGAATAATTTGAGGCGTTGTTTTCAGGTTCTGAGCGTCTGGCTATTCAATGTTTATTGTGTGGATCATCTAGTGAAACCAGTCTGGCTCTCTAGTCCACTAGGTGGGAGAGCCAACATTAAAATAGTCAAGGCAGACAATGGAGCCTGCCTTTCCATTGTTCGTTTGTGACCAGCCACGCTGGCCTTAACAATAGAAGGTGCATTTCCTGGCAAGCACACAGTACTTGCCCAGATGGTTAACCTTACGGTAGTGGTGAAATTTTACTAAATTATTGGACTCAATTACTATGCCGGCGCATTTTTGACTTCTTTGAATGTTTCACTTTATTTGGTGTGCTTTATCGACAGGTCTTTCTGTAGCCAGCGAGTAGTTAGATAAATTAAAAGTCATGGCTTAGCTGATGTCAAAGAATCCGCGTAATATTTTTGTCCCCGATGGCGAGTATTTGAATTTTACTTAGGCGTTCTAACTGATGTAAATCCCCCTATAGCCATGAACGAGTTCATCATGCAAATCGCTGAAATACATTCAGGCGTATAAACTTTGTTTGAAACTCCACTCATTCTTAATCTAGCTGAGTGTTTCAACGCATAGAAACATAGGCCAAGAAGTAGTCCAAATTTCACTATGGTTTCAGCTATACAGCGATATCTCCGGGGAGCACCGGATCCTGTGGTCCTTTCAGGATTTAGTGACAACTATAAGCTGAGTCCGAAGTACTAGATACATGAATAAACACTGTAAAATAACTCACCCGTATTTCAATTACTTCGCCACCAAATCAAAGCTAGACATCGCAGGCTTTCGCATTCGATTCATTTACGAACTTCATTTACGAACTTAGAATTTACAGCGCCATAGCTTTCGAATTGCTTCAAGCCGTCGTCTATAAATACAAGATTCATTGAACATTGTAAAACTCGAATTGGCCGCTTTCACTTGATTATTTGAACAAAACAATCTCATCTCTCTCGAACCGTGCCAGGCGATACAATTTCAGCCTTTACTTATTCAAATGAGCTTCACTTGATTAAATTCACGTTTAAATCCGAAAACGATAAGTGCTAAGCCTCACGTGCGAACAAGAAACCGCCCAAATCCCATGAACACGCATTTAGAAAGCTGTAAAACTCTTTGAAAAGATCTCATGATCATATCGATGAATCATCTACTATATAAATGTTCAACTTTAGTTTCAAGCCCATTTTTCTTGATGAAAATTATTTCTCCTTGGTGTAAACATGGCAATAATAATGAAGATGTTTGTGTTGATAATGGTGGTAGCAGCAGTCACACCAAAGGACAGAAAATATGTACCGCCAGCCATAATTCAGCCAGATTCTTCAGGTACTGAGACAAATTGGGATGATCCGATATCATTTGGGGTAAATGATTTCCACCATCTCGGAACTGAGAGCCCGGGAGAGCGCTTGGGACAATTTTTTCTCTTATTGAAGTATTTCTTTTCCGCAAAAGAGTTTGACTACATTGCGTTCCGGCACTGGGTGGAAATTTTCCGTGATGAACTATCGGATATCGAGTTCCTGGTCGAAACAAGTACTGACATCGGGCATCTTTCTCGCCAACTTACGTTCAACAAACGTATTTTCGGCGTATTGATTGAGGCAAGTGACAAATTGTTATTCTATTCCAAGAAGAAATTCAACGGACTGGCCCTTGCGTTGACAATGGTGAAGCTAAGTGTGAGGGTTTTGAATTTGTATAATTCCCACGGAGTCCTCGATCACCTGATCAAAAATGTGGCTGATAAGGTCTCGCAGTATTCACAGGAATTACACTCTTTGAGTGAAGCATTGGACAAGGTGAACGGTGTGCCTGAGGGGGTTCTTTTTACATTTGACGACTATTTCATGCGTGTGGAATCTATGCTCAGGATGTTGGGAGGTCAACTATCAGTGTGAAGCAAGTTAAGAAAGGGTCGTGCCATATTCTCAATTTTATTTATATCAAAAGCATTCTCGTAGCTCCTAAGAACCTTGGCTGCTATCATCGAAAGATCGCTGCCATTGTACTCCTAAGGGCGGACTATTCATAAGCGATGCTCACAAGAGCTGACTAACAGGTGCGATATACAATAAACAATGTCTATAACAATCATCATTCTTGATTCCTGGGTAAGCCACAAAAGTAGACCAATTATTCGAATCGACAGACAAACGTATGAGTGGACCTAGATCTTCAGCAATAAGAGTGATACCGACATCGCATCGTTCTCCACACATAATCACACCGTATTACTCAAATCAAACACACAAAGAGACTTTCAACCATCCAATGCATTTAATACCGTAACCCAAATAATATCCAGGATTATTCATTTTTCTGGAAGCTCCCGATACTTGTGTTTCGTTTCATCCCTTCAGCAGTAGGCCGTCATCAATATCGCCGTAAAAGTGCCGTTGAAAAAGATGCCAAAGAAAGCGGCGGCTTTTCAGAGTTTCGGCGACCCTTCGTTTTCAACAAATGGCTTGAGGCCGTAATTCATGGCAAAATGCATCGGTCGACGAATTACCATCACAGTAGCCATAGCTTCACACGAAACTTCAAGGTAGCCATCAGTCACGTCAGTTACGGCGGTAACGCAAACAGTGATACACAAACCTGTCATGAGCCCAAGACTAAAGACTACCCCTGAACCGTGTATACTGCTATACGTACCAATGCTACAGAGAATCAAAGCACACCGCCCAAAAATTGCATATACAGAAACAGTTCACAATTGATCTTCTGCATGGAAAAGCTTGCCCGGTCTCTTTCCGAGCATCTTCAAAAGGTCCGTGGTGTAGCCAGACCAGAAGTGGTTACTTACAGGGTTTATGTTACAAGTTAAAACATAGTGCAAGTCATGCCCGGCACTTGAAATTCAATAAGGCACGGCCCCAAGAATCATGGCTTCTGTGGCATTCAATGCGGTGTACCAGAAGAGAAACAACACATACAAGAAGCCACATCAAGCCACTAAAATACTGACACACCAAATGAGTCTCAAAGAGGGTTGAACCTAAAGCGATAAACAACTTTTTCACACTTCTTTTTGAAGCATGATAGCTGGGTTTCTCGACAAATTCTAGAATTCTTGCGAGCTGTAGCTGGCCGGGCACGAAATATAGCTGGTCATGAATCAAACAATGGAAAGGCATCACACTACGATGACTCACTTAGACTACAAAGGTGGTTCTTACACTCAAGTAGGATAAATCCAGAAATGGCTGTATCAATAGTCTACATACCAAATATATCACCAGATAATCTACTAAAAACCTCAACCGATAGTAGAAAACTGACAGAGTATAGTGCACCATTTCATTGGCGCCAACAAACTCGAGTAGATCTCCGAAGTTCTCGGCAAGATTAAATCCTTTGATGAATTATCTTGAATGATTTTCCAAGGTGACATCCAAAGTTAAAATTTTTCTTACGTTCTTGTTACTTCCAATGGTGCTATGGCTTTTGATCACGGCATTTTTACGCCCGTTGTCATTCTTTTGCACTTCCAACATTCTCTCGTAGTTTTTCCCTCCCATTAAAATGGAGAAAAAATCGAAGTCCGCAGGGGAGATAAACATAGCTTAAAAACACCATTTCCAGCCACAAGCGTCAAAGCCCCTTTTGCTTTCATCAACGAAAAACACGCATGGATACTCATTTAACTGGCCATCTCGTATCTCGACATCGATCTAGAGACAGTGGCCCCAGAAACTGCTTTGTTTAAAGTCACTGCCATGGCATCCAATCTAGAAATGATTCATTCGCCATTTGATCACAAGCTCAATAAGGTGCATTCCGAAGTTGGGAGAAGATGCGCCAGTCTTTTTCCATATTTCATGGTAAGCGGCTGAACAATGATACACCCTTGACCCAGAACAATTAAAAGTGGATAATCTTCTGGTCTAAAGGCTGCAACTTCGAGGTTGTTTTTGGGGGTAGAAAATGAATCCCCACGTTGGTGAGGGCCGTCAGTTGCTTGAGAAGATCATCAGCTTTGTGAGATGAGTGATTGTGCCCGCATTTGATCCGGAAAATGTCTTTTGACGCCATCAGCAACGGCTATTTTAGTGAGATCGGAGTAGATGGATGTTCTTGGGATTCCGATGGCGAGTACATACAACCATGAAATACACTTGGAGGTACTTGCGAAAGTTTGACCTGCTCAGATGATCATTTGGATCTTGTGGAGGTAGAGAAATCAAAAAAATCTTTCACTTTCATTGCGGTTTCCACACGGAAGGTCGTGCCTGGGGTGGAAGATCAGTCGATTTCCTTGTGAGTGCGTTAAGATTCCAAAACAACGATGGGTAAAATCCATAAGTAGGTTTTTCATGTTCTTTCTTCTATGAAATCCATGAAATTAACAATAAAAATCAGCTCATGCAACTTGCTTTTCGTGTTGCTTATGTTCTGGGCACCCTATAGGCGCACCAGACTATCTAATCCAGTGGAGTCTTCTCTTGCCAGAATTATTTCTGGATATACAATCATGCACTTTTGAACATGTTGGTATGCAACTTTAGAACATCTTGCAAGATACTAGGGAAGAGAAAAAATGATTGGACAATGACTTGAATGACGTAGTAGGACATTCATGCGACATTTCATACAGCCAATCCCGCATCCCGACGCCTTTCGAAGCGGGAAGAAAGTTGTAAAAGCTTGGCCGTGCAAGTATTGAGTCTGTCAAGAGATTCCTCTTCTTCACATTATAGGGCGCTCTCATCAGCGTGTGACAGGCACACCCCAAAAACCGCAAGAATCATACAACATATAAGAAATCCCCATAATAGATCGCAAACTAATCCCCGGAATCGTTTGGTTATATGAGATCTCTAGTATTGAACCTAAGATTATACTGATAGCTCACTGAACGAGGCCTTTTTTTGTCAGAGAATCAGGAAACCGCCGAAATTGGTTGGAGGCGCTAATAATATATCGGGACAGGGAATTATTGATAAGTGTGGAACAAATAAGAGGACTAAATAATCGAATACCTCGATTATACATATGAAAGACACAATCACATTGACGTATTCAACCAAAGTATAACAGCACAACTGTAAACGAAATTATACACCATTTTATACTGGGGTATCGTATACATGTACTCAGTCGATACCAGTCATTTCCATACATTAGCAGATTGAAATCACACACTCTCTCGTAATGCGGTGATGCAGTATTGCTGCCACCACCACGAAAAAAAGAGAGAAAAATTAGTTTTTACCCGGCACGCTCAAATTTGGATAGATGAAAAGTCTGAAATGTTGATTCAGAATTTCTGTTTGCCCAAAATTTTGCGGTGTCAAAGTTTTCTGTGACAGACGCGTCCAGATCTATTTCAGATTAGCCTTTGAAAAAATGAGCTTCAGAGATTTATGGATTTGTGCGTAAATAATTTGCGTGACAAAACTAAAGAGGTTTGATTCGACACAATGCTTTGTGGAATGTCGCAGGATCGCACATGTCACCAGTATTACCTGCGAAACAAAAGTCAGCCCCGATCCGAGAATAATCAATTTCACAAGAGCCTGTGACGTGCTTGCTCATTATATAGTACATACACATCAAGAAGCGCGTACACAGCTTGGTTTTCAGATAAGTCCTTTGGTGAGCATGAATCAACCGTAGTCGAACCTCTATTGTGTCTAAGGCAGAGATGGGCAAAAAGTGCGTAGCCGCGTAGAGAATTTGATACGCTACGCTACTGAGTAGCTACGCTCTCTACTCTACGCAACGCATACAGCTTGTATGTAGTATAATCTCTATATGGATAGATAACCGGTTCTAAGGGTATTTCAATGGCTGATTTTCGAACAGCCCCTGGTATGTGTGCCCAGCTTTCTTTCCGAGCTGTGAAGTCACGAATTGCGTGCCTTGGAAACGCGTGAACCGTAAATGGCGTGCCTTAAATTATCAGACGGGCCATTTTAGGTGTTCCATTCAGGCAAGTACTACGAGTATTGTCAATCAATGCACCTCCGATTTTCTTGACGCCAGACCCGGACTAGAGCTTTTGAAGAAGAGAAAGAAAGCTTTGAGCTATTTGCTGACCACGATCTTGCGACAGAGAATGAAGAGGAGCTGGAGGATAGTATGAACATTTTCCTGCAATAGCACGGTCACCAGTGCCATGAATTCGCTTGCTCTCTTTTTCGAGCAGATCTGACTTCATCTTATTATACCAGTTTCTTACGTTTGAAATTAGCGCTACTTGCTTGATGTCAGTATTCCCAGTACTACTATCGACTATACGACATCATTCATGATTCATACCTAAATTTTGAGACACAGCTTTCTAAATTCTACGCTACACGACGCATTCGTAGCGTAGCCCGATTTTCACGCTACGAATGCGTAGAGTAGAATTTTTCGCGGTTACGCTACGCAAAGTAGCTACGCATGCGTAGCGTAGGCCTTTTGAGCATCTCTGGTCTAAGGTGTAGAAGATTGCTTCATGATCAAAAATGGAAATTGAGCCATTGTCGCCACAGTAAGAATATTGTTTCAGGGAACTTGTGCTTTGTGCCATTCATTAAAAATAGTATCGAATATAACTTTATTTGGTGTCCGCCCACATTTCAAGTGTGCGATTCATTCGAGGGAACGTGAATGACCTCTTTGCATGACCTGAGATGAAATCGGACGCATTCTTGCCATGATTCAATTTTACCAAGAACACTATCATACAATACGCGAGATTAGTAAGTCCCAGAAAAGCTTGATGAAAAGCTTTCTTTTGAATCTGGCCTGCTGGTATACATAGATTTCAATCATCACATTCTTTCAGAATTGTCACCATCCATAATCATTTGGTTTACATGACCGTATGGATACCGGAATAAAGGTTTATTTAAAATCTTTGAGTTTCTTGCACTCACAACGGAAGGCATTTAGTCGCTGATATGCCGAAACTAAGAAAATCAATATGAACTGGAACTGGATACAGTCAAGCACTTATGAAATGGACTAAAATTCTGCCAATCTCACTAGTCACTAGAAACACTTTTATATGTAGCTGCATGAACTCTCTGATATCGAGACTAATTTTTCCCTTCTCTCAAAACCAATTAGAATGCTCAGGATGTCTACTTTTTTTAACTCACTTGTTTTGATGGTAGCTGTGTGTTCGGCTTTACCAAAAGGATCACCCTCCACACAACAACCACAAACGTCGCACACCAATACTGAGCTAGTTGTGCCTTCTTTTTTGATGGGCGGTATAAATCCCGATAATGAATATAAACTGCCGCAAGAGCAATTGGAGTTGATGATGGGTGATTTGAGAATGTTTGTGTCTTTAAAAGGCTTCGATTACCGCGCTTTTCGGCCATGGATCGGTAGACTCTGTGACGAGCTTGCCAAATTTGAGTTTGCTATTGAAACAGGTGCTGACAGTCAGATGTGGGCACATCAAATTGCCTTTACTAAAAGCGTATTTACAGGTATGATGGAAGTGAGTAATAAGTTGCGGTACTATACGGAAAGTAAGATCCAAGGACTGGGCTTGGTATGCGCTTTGATGCAACTATATGTGAAAGTGCTTGTCTTACACGATTCACATGGTGATGTCGATCTCTTCATAGAAAGTATCTCGTCGAAAATCTCGAGATACTTCCGAACTTTGTACTTCTTGGGCGACGAGCTAGACAAACTCCCAAAAGTTCCGGAAGGAGTACGTCTTTTGTTTGATAACTATTTTCTGCGCGTAAAGCTGCTACTCGAGCTGTTGGATAGCCAGATTCCAACTGCAAGAAACGTAGATGATTGGATTATGTTTTGATCAAGTACTCTACTTCTGGAAAGAGATTAAGATTTCTACGCCATATACTACATCTTAAAACATGTTCGACTTCCGCCACATTTAGAAGGGCGGGCCATTGGCAGTTTCTCACAAATTTCTCGTTTCTCTTATCGCAGATGGTGTTTGCGCTTGGCGCCGCCGCCCATTTGTTCAGATCACAGTCGCTATTTTCTTTAAAAAATAATATCCATCCAATAGCGATGACATTGGAATGTATCGTCACGGGATAATACTGCCCATTGAGGCTCATGTTTCTTCACATTCCCGTGAAGGGCCCCAAGGCCAAATTAGTTCTGCTTTTTTTTTGATACCTAAAAATAAGATTACGAGTGTGGCTGCGAGATCAGTGTTGAACAAATCAGCGTATTTACGCCGTAAAAGTTTTTTTTCGCGCGTATTTACGGAATTTGGTTGCGTATTCGTATTCGTTTTCGTTTTTTCGGCAGACCGGCTCTGCGTATTCGTATTC
>JAKTUB010000374.1:21799-32930 GCA_030556465.1 Metschnikowia picachoensis | reverse complement strand
AAAGGATTTACGTCTACTAAGTCATATTTGGTAATCAACTGAGAAAGATTCATCTCTTTCTGTATTGATAAAAGTTCTCACCGGCCTCAACCGCGTTCCAAATGAGCCTTCGATCAGTACCCTGTCACGTGATACACAGCTTGCATGCCTAACCAGTGCCACTCATCTACGATTACAGGCACATGCTTGTTTGCTTTTGAATTTCATAACAAAAAAGCTTGATCAGATAATCATTGAAAAGTTTCCATCAACGTGTAGGTCTAAAGTGTTAATTCTGTAAAACGTCTTTCATTACTCTATGTACACCCTAGTCGTCTACTCCGTCTTATCCTCGTTCTTAAACGCATCTTTCCCGTCAAGGTATTTGTCGAACGCATCGTTCGTCTCGGGGAATGGTCTTTTTCCGAGCAAGCGGATCATGTCTTCCCGTGTGATAAACTCCTTTTTCAACAATTCCTGCGCCACAAGTTCCACCGCATCGATTTTCTCCGTCAACAAAGTCTTGCACTTATCGTGGCAATCTGTGACGATACGCTTGATCTCCTCATCAATAATCCCGTTTGTTTCGTCACTGAACGGCTTTGTCAACGTATCTTGGCCCTGAGTGTCGGCATAGTTCACCATGCCCACTTTCGGCGACATGCCAAAGCGCATCACCATGGACTGTGCGATGCTGGTCACTTTTTTGAAATCGTCATAGGCGCCGCTAGTCACCGAGGCAAAGTTGATTTCCTCAGAAACGCGGCCACCTAAAGTCATGATCATGCGATCGTAGAGTTGCGCGGCGCTCATGAGATATTGGTCTGGCGGCAAGTACTGTGCATAGCCAAGGGCACCCTGGCCACGGGGAATGATGGAGACCTTGAGCAATGGGTGCGCATGTCTCAAAAACCAGCCACAAACGGCATGGCCGGCCTCGTGATAGGCCACAATTTTTTTTTCCTCGGGCGAAAGCAACTTTGATTTCTTCTCAATACCACCGATAACTCTCTCGATGGCCAATTCAAAGTGTCTCAACGCCACCAGCTTAGCATTGAACCTGGCAGCTATAAGCGCTGCCTCATTGCACACGTTGGCGATATCAGCACCAGAAAACCCGGGCGTCAACGCGGCCAAACGGCCGGAAAGGTCCTTGTCGATATCGGCCACCAATTTAATTTTCTGTAAATGTACATCAAAGATCTCCTTACGGCCTTGCAACTCCGGATTGTCGATGGCTATATGCCTGTCGAAACGGCCTGGCCGCATCAACGCCTTGTCCAAGATATCCGCTCTGTTGGTACCGGCCAAGACCACCACGTGATCCGAGGTGTCAAAGCCGTCCATCTCTACCAACAACTGGTTCAAAGTTGTCTCGCGCTCGTCGTTGGCGCCACTGGCATTGCCCTTGGACCTCTGTTTACCAATGGCGTCGATTTCATCCACGAAAACAATCAGCGGCGCGTTCTCACGTGCGGTTTTGAAAAGGTCACGCACGCGCGACGCGCCGACACCGACAAACATCTCGACAAACTCGGATCCGGACACAGAGTAGAACGGCACACCCGCCTCACCCGCAGTGGCCTTGGCGATAAGCGTTTTACCCGTACCTGGAGGTCCCGACAATATGGCGCCCCTGGGGATTTTCGCGCCCAACTTCTCATATTTCCCCGGGTTCTGTAGGAACTTGACAAACTCCATCACTTCGTCCTTAGCCTCGTTCATGCCGGCCACATCCTTAAACTTGACCTTTATGTCTTTTTCCTGGTTAAATTTCTTGGCTTTGGACTTGCCGAACCCGAGCGGGCCGCCCATGCCGCCCATGCCGGCCTTTTTCGTCATGTAGTAGATCGCGCCAAGGAATAAAAACGTGGGCACGAAGTTCACCAACACCTTGGCGGTGCTGCCTTCGGATGTGTATACCACAGGCACGCGTAACGTGTTGGGGTACTTGTACTCATCCTGCACGGACTTCAAGTTGCGCTCAAAGGACTCGACGTTGCCGATATTGAAGTAGAAATCCTTGGAGTTCGGGTGGTGCGATTTTCCCGTGTCATTCAATTCGACGATTGCGACGCGGTTGTTGACCACGCGGATCCTCTTCACAAGGTTCTTTCGCAAGAAGTCAGCGGTGAATTCTTGGAACGTGATTTGGTTTTTATCCTCCTGATTCGTGTAGACCAAAAAGAACAAGAGCCCGCCGATCGCGCCCATGGCGAAAAGGCGTGCATGCTGGCTGGTGAACTCCATCTCAAATACTTTTTTCGGGTCTTCCGCCTTCTCAGACCGTTTCTTCGGGTCCTCAGTTTCCTCTTTCTCCTTGGGGTTCTCAGATTCTTTGATTTTCGCGGTGTCGATGATTTTCTGGGTATTCTTAACAATGTCCTCAAGCGGGGAGGTATCCTCTTTCAACTCGTCATTTATCTTGACCGACTCCGTTTTCGAAAGCGGATCCAAAGGGTTGACCTGAACCTGCCTTTGCCCGGTCATGCAAGTCAATAAATCCACGATTTTCTTCCATATACGCACGACCTGGAACCCGTACTTGTCAGCACAGATCTCGTTGCCGTTGTCGTAGACTTTGCAGCACTTCTCGTCAATTTCACTCACAGCGGGGTCAGAGAAGTTGATGTCATCTGCATGCAAGTTTTCCTGAGCCAAACTATGATAAAGCCAAAAAACGTCTGTGACGTCATTAGCCGAGATCGGCTCGAGGTCTGGGTACCGCTGCGAGAACGCCAGGACGATTTTCTGTGCAAGGTCGTTTTTGAATTCCCCCGTGAGCCGGTAATCCTCGCATTCGGCCATGAATGCGTCCTCCAAAAACGTGAAGATGGCCATATACCGCTGCGCACTTTTCAAGTCCAGGCCGTTCGTGACCACAACCGTGACCTTGCCGCCGGAGGAGTCTATGAGACTGCCGCCAGGCACGCTTTTATGAAAACCGCCCTTTTTCTGGTCATCTTGGTTTTCTGGCGTTACAGACGGCTGTTGCTGGCGCAAGAATCTCGACGTATGAAGCGTTCTAGCCGGGCGCCAAAAACGCACGAACGGGGCCGGCCGGGTGGCTCGACACCGCCTCGTCAGCGCCGCGGCAAGCCGTATGAGTCTTGCAGAACGCATGCTAATGTGTACAAACTTGTTAAAGAGAAAGTTTGTTGGAAAGGATTTGCAGTCAAGCTCAAGCTTAGTATTAGTATATAAGAGCAGTGGCGAGGCCCTTTGGTGAGCGTTCAATAATGGGGCTCTGGAATGCACGGGCCGCGCGCGCGCTCCACCATTGCGGGCGAGGCTGGGATCTGATATAGTTCAGGAAGCCACATAAACAGCAAAAACTGCAAAAACTGCATGTGAAGGCTATATTGGTTTGCATTTCTGAATTTGATTTATTTATTGGATTACTTGATTAGGTTTTTGGATTATACATATATATAAGGGTTTGAAATTAGAGTACACTCCGGTGTTTGATTTACAATGGACAAGTGTCGAAATCGAAATCGGCTTCTATTTTCTCGGTGTCTGGGCTACTACGGGCAATGGGTCAGCCAGTGAGCACCTTGGGCGAGACACTGTGAGTGAATAATGTCGTACCTTAACTCAGTAAACCGCCACTAGAAAGTTATCACTTGAAGAAAAACAAGATTTCAACGCTTCTTGGTATCGCAAGAAGTATTCCTTTTCTCCAATTTCTTTTTCTCTTTTCAGTTCATCACATCATTGAAACCCAAGCTTGCGTGACGTCATATTAAAGACTGTAATATGATCGGCCTTGACTGCATTGAGTAATGTAGTGCCCTGTTTAACACTCGGATTGGAAATTTAGTATAACTTTTGCCCGAAAACTGTGCCTCATAATTGTTTTGTGTCGGTGGCCCAGTTTTCTTTGGAGAAGTTTTAAATAATGGAACTTCCATGATACAAATGTGACTATCTTGGACTATGTCTTGACTCTCCTGGTCAAGTGGACCAGAAAGCCAGGGTGATCTTCCGGAATATCAACACAACAAACCTCATTTACCCAACCACCCAACAACCAACTGGCTCTAGGCTTATTATTATTTTGGATGCAAATCTCGAGTTTTGCCGAGTAGTCTCCTAGAAGAACAAGACAAGCAACGACAAGGGGTATTACTGAGCAGTGCGTAGCCCAAAGAGCCACCAGAAAGGACGGCATTGATACCAATAAGTTTTTTTCAGCTTACACTTTAACAACTTTTAATGTTTCACGAAACCGCCTTCGACATTCGGACCCCTGGACTATACTGGCGCTTTCCCCATGGTAGATCCGAATCTCCAAGCTTATATTGTTCATTTGATGATCAAATATGCAAATATGCAAAAAAAAACAAAAAAAAAACAAAAAAAAACCTAAAAAAGTTTTGGAAGCTCCATTAGATTAAAATTCGGTTTTGTTTACTTCCAAAATATGAAGTACCACGATCCATTACAATATCTGCCCATTGTGAGTGGCTCGTAAGTAACTTCTCGCAGGCAATTTCCCGGAGGCAACTCCCAGGTGCCTCCTGATGATATGGCCAGAAATTCGAATCCATAAAAGTGCCTATGAGCCCCAGGAAATAGTATGTGTATGATAGATCCCAAAACCGTGAGTCTTTCTAAAAAAGACTACTTTTCTTCTGTTTTCTTTATCACTTGTCAATTCAATTTAGTGGGTCATCGACTTTCCTAATCAGGCCATTGTCTCAGCTTACGAGATCAGCATGGGTCTCGACACATGAGTGACTGGAGCACTTGAGCCGCACAAGTGTCGAGATCAAATCTTGGAACAATCTGAATACCCAAATAGAGATCTTTTATTGCTTTTCGAGCCATGCATCCATCAAAGAAAATCGTTTTGTTACCAAAATCGAAAAAAATGCATCACAAGTCGAGTTGTTCTCGGTTGTGAAAGATCTTTAAATAATCTTCGTATGTATTTTGCGTATGACATGACATGACATGGCGCGGGCAACTGCGTCTCGGCTCTTGGGTCCGAGCCGAGATACTTGGACCGGGAAAAGTACAGAGTCGACAAAGCAGTACACCGGAACCCAAGAGCCTGAAAAAAGCCTATAAAGGAGAAAAAAAGCATGAAAATACAAAAGAAGACGCTAAAGTATCGATATCGTCCCATTTCAACAAACAATATGTGACCTTTATTTATTTCATCGGCTCGTCCGGGGCCCGGAGGTTCCGCGCATCTGGCATAATAAAGCCGCAGCCATCGCGGCCATAAAATATATAAACCAATAAAGAACCAATATAAAACCAGCATCGAACTTCGATTATGACCAAAATCTCGGGCCCAAGTACTGGGATGGTGCCTGAAATTGGCGCGCCACTGGTCGGGAATTACAATTCCGACGGCGAACATGAATCTCACATCAGAAACGTTTTGTCGGCCGGCCTAGAGCCAAATGCAATTGACGGAATCGACGATTATGCCGATATCGAGCGCCACTACACGCAGAGGGACGCCGATTCGTTGGTTGGAGGACAGAGTGTTAACATAAACTCACATAATGACCAAAAGGAAAGCGGGCTGGCACCAGGCCACGAATTTTTCGGCCAGAAGGTGTTTCTGTTCTCGCTCCCATTTGGAGGATTATCACTGATCCGGTCCGGATTCAAATTACCATTCACACACCGCGGAGAAGACCCGGAAATCGAGGATCTTCGTCTCCGCCTAGAGAGACAACAAACGCTCGATACCGTGGACGAGGCCAAGATCTTTTCCTCGCAAAAGGGCACGGACGATGTACGATTCCGTGCCATGAAGCAACTGATCAAGGAAAACATTTCGGACTTTCTTCCTGAGTTCATTCTGAAGAAGGAAAAGCCGTATGAGACGGTATACAGTGATATCTCCGGCCCCGTGGTCGTGTTGGGCGGCTACCGCGGTCTGATTTTAAGGGATACCGCCACGGGGAAACGCGCATGGATTCCTTTGAAGGCAGGGCTTAATCTCCGCAAAATCCGGCTCCTGTTGGGCCCGCTGCATGAGGACGAGTTGAAGGCCACCGACTTGATCTACCCGGATGGCTTGTTGAAGAATATAGGTCCATTTGATATCTGCAAACGGTTTTTGAAGAAACTCGACAACGGGAAAACATCCGTGCATGAATTTGGCTACGACTGGCGGCTCAGTCTCTCGCTTCTGAGCGAAAAGCTCGAAGCGTTCCTCGAGAAAGTCTACGCGGAAGAGGGACAGAAGCCGATCGTGATTGCACACTCTATGGGCGGATTGGTGGCGCACGCTACCATGCAGAAACGGCCCGAGCTATTCCGCGGGCTAGTCTACGTGGGTGTGCCCAGTGAATGCTTAAACATCCTCGGTCCCATCCGGTACGGTGATTCGGTGATGTTCTCTGATAAAATTCTTACCTTTGAGACCAATTTCATGATGCGCTCTCTGTTTGCGTTTTTGCCGCTTTCGGGCCGCGTTTTTGTCAACGAGGAGACCGGTGAATGGTACGATTTGGACTATTTCGACCCAGAAACTTGGGTGGAGTACAATTTGAATCCATTAGTGGCGTCGACGCGGCGAAACCTTGAGAAGTCGTCTGATACGGCCTATAATTCGCTAGACACGTTAGTTACCGAACACAACCCCACAGAAGAGCACGCTCTGCCCCTGCCCATTACAGCCATAAGCTCCAAGATCAAACTGTTGCAAACAGGGATCAACAGAATGACTAAACCAAGCATATTAACCAACCTGCAGATGCAAAAACGGCATAGGCTGGGCCGCCTCAGTCCCGTGAGCCCCGTCGACGACAGTTTCGAGGAAACACTTCTGTTTTCATTTGCAGATGCATACCGGTACTTGGCCGATACGTTGGCCAAGACAAAGAAGTTTATCTTGGGGCTCGATTATGATACTGATTTGGCGAAAAAGTACCCTCCTTTAGCCGTTGTTTACGGCGACAAGGTACCTTCTGTTCGCGGGCTGTACGTGCACTCGCGCCAGGACATCAAAGACGGAAATTACTACCATTTTTTCTACGGCAGGGGAGATGGTGTGGTGAACATGCGCTGGTTGATGCCCGAAAATAAGGGGTTCACTATGCACGACCCGGAAACCAGAGAGGGCCACATTGTCGGCAAGTTCGCTTCAAGTGCAGGCCACGTGAACTTGATGGGCGACTTTGAGGCTATGGCCGGTGCGTTGGGCGCGATCTTGGAGGCAGAAAAGTCATGGTGGAAGTAGAATTAAAGAGAAACACTGGATGGAGGGTCGTGAGAAGTGTAATCATGCATATAGACAATGTAAACATATAGTTTCCAACAAGACATCCCACAGTTTGCGAGAAACCGTTTGATATGAAGCTAAAGGCGTTTCTTACATGACTTGTAAGGATTCTACGCGTCTTTGAGTTGAGGAATGTATCAGACTCGTAGTATTTGAAGCGGCATGTTTTTAAGGTCCAGACTGCATGAGAAGGCGACGAGCCCTGGTTTATAGAAAGCTCAGCACACCGAAATAGATGATGGAAATCACAAAGACTGCATTTAACCAAATTCGGGTACACAATCAAACTGTATATACTTTGCTCCCATGAGTCAGATTAAGAGAGGTGTATTTTGTGTTGTATTGTATTTTACAGCCATGCTATGCGGTCCATTCTGCCTCCACACGAAAGTCCAGTCAGCTAGCCAGCCAGTCAGCAATGCTTCATATAATCACGTGTACACGAGTGCTATCATAACCTTGGTGTTCTCATATAAGGATAGGTCAATAGATCCGCACAGAATTCAATGTTTTCATAAAAGATCACGGTGATATAGTTAATGGCAAAGCCAGCAGATGCAATGTGCAAGAAATTCGGAGCACATGGCCAAACGAGAGTCAACGAGAAGAAATTCCTGGGCCATGCCATCATTTGGATAGTAGTTATCCTTGGTTTATCATCAGTAATAATTTCAATGATCATCTAGCTCAGAAAAGGGCAGCATGCATGAAATAGAGCTACGAAACGCAAAGTTGACAATAAACACGTTGAAAAGGACCATAAAATTCACCGGGGACCGTCCCCGCCTCAGCCCTATCATTTGTCTATCCCATATCACGTGACCTATTCATCTGCTTCTTCATACAACACAGTGATCCACAAGCTGCACGCCAGGCATGGTACCACTATCTGAAACCCGCCCGCGCCGTCGGGGGTGCCACGCTCCAAATCACTCTCCAGAAGCAAAATTGACCCAATGGATGTGCATCTCGGGCAGTCTTTAGTCCACTGATAGAGGCCCGAGCCTGGATCCTGCATCTCGGCGAAATCAGTCAATGTGTAGTAGTCCAAGCCTGCGCCTGTAATATTGAGGCCACGCTTTTTGAAGTTATTTTTCAATTCCTCGTCGTAAGCAAGACGTTCTTGTTCATCGCTCAAGGTGGCATATGCAGCTTGGAGTTGTGCGATTGAGGGACCCGCAGAGTCAACTTCCGCGGAGCCGTTTTTGTCCGGATGCAGCTGAAGTAAACGCCGGTGATATGCAGCACGAATCTCCTTCGCCGGCGCATCCGACGGGACCCCCAATACCTCGTAATATGTCAGATCCATCGATTTCAGCGGTGGTTGGATTCAGCGCATCGGCATCTGCTTCGTGCATGCATACGGCACTCGCGGCGCGACATGCATTGAGACGGTATGTGCGATGCGCCGGAAAATCTCATCTCATCTTAGCAAACCTTAACAAACAGGCATGGGCAAGTCACAAACAAAGACGTCCGAGTTGGCGGTAACGGCGGCGCTGGACACGCCCGCATATGTGGTGGGTCTGTTTTTCAACGGGATGGAAATTCCGGCAGACAGCTCGTTTGAGCTTTATCAGCACAAGAGCGATTCTCACAGATATGTTTTACACGGTGAAAACCAAACTTTGGAGTATAACGGTGAGACGGGCGAGGCGCAGGACAGCAATGAGTACGTGGTGGCACTCTACGACCCGAAACAAAAATCTGTAGAGCTTTATAAGGCGCCCGTGATCCCGCTGCACGTGACCTCGCTAGACCACCGGGTTCATAAGGGACCAAAGGTCAGGCTGCGGGGCCAGTTGATCACCGCACAGCGCAATGCGTTGGGTGAGGCATTCGGTACGAAGAAAGCGAAGGCGAAAATCGCCAGTTTGCAGCGGAACCGTATCGACGCAGACAAATTGCAGGATATGGAGTTGGATATCATTGACAACGTCACCGAACTCACTGCAGAGATGCCGCTGCGCGAGCAATTGCTGGAGGAAGGTGCTACAGAACGGCCCGTGCCGCCTTGCAACGAGGCAGCCACCCAGCCAGAGGACATTTACCCGCTCGAGGGCATTATTTCTTCGCGCGAACTTGCTGCGATTCGTGTGGGCAGCATGATGGAAGCAAGCGCCGCGGAACGCACGGAAATGTTGCCCTTTGGCAAATCTGCGTTTGTGGCTAAACACCTCGACCGGTTCGCCTCCTTGGGCGACACGGGAAAGGTGCAGATGTTGTATTACGCGTCGCTTTTATTTGGTGTATACGCGCACCGGCGCTCGCGTGATAAAACGTCGCTCATGGAGGCGTTGGGCAACAAGCCCGCGGAGATTTTGGTGGACGGAGTCTTGGAACGGTTTGCCGTGGCCCGCCGGCTGTCGGCGTTTGCCAAGTCGAAGGACCGGTCCTTTTTCATTGACCCATTCCACGAGGACAAATTGCTCTGTCATATTTTGGCGCTTTTGTTCCACATCAATGGATATACCTTGGAGTTGGTGCCATTGGCACACGAGTTGAACATGAAACCTACGCGGATCACGGGGCTCTTGCGGGCATTGGGTGCCACCGTCAAGCCTGTGGGCGTGGGCTTGGCCCAGGAATTGGGTCTTTCAAAGAAAGATGCCACTACGTACAAGGTCGCCGTGTTGAAGGTACCATTCAAGTTGCCCGAGATGGTGCGCCGTGGTGGCCGTCGCTGATGCATGGAGATAATGTTTTTGTTTTCATAGAAATCAAAGGAATGGTGGAATGTGGTTTGGTGTAGAGTAATTACAGAGTAGGGTGTTTTTTTCTTTTCTTTTTTTGCTTCATACATCTGTTCACGGACTGGGTGCCAGACTTGCTTACCTAGCTCTCCACAAAACCATATGAATATATATAGAGCCATAGCCTGCTTCGCTACCATGCTTATATATTAGCATCGCTACGTATGAGACTTAACTAGGTTTTCATCGTCTATGGCTGTTTGCTCCCATTTGCCGCTCTAACTCTCACAACAGAAGGGTCAGTAATATCAGCAGCCCATCCAGTGATTCGCGCCGTCTTCGAGAATGTGTCTTTTTGACGGTGTTCAAAATCCACAATGATTTTCTTAAGTTTTCCGATGATGCATTGACCGGCGCCAACATTCCATCCAGGCGAGAGTGTGACTGTCTCGCGTAGTGATGAGACTTTGAATAAATTCTTTTGTGGAGAGGTAAAAAGTTCTGGCTCCCAGTCTTAAGTCAAAAGTATGAAGCAAAGAAAGAAAAATGAAAGTAAGAAACCATTAGAATTTACCATTCTTCGCCTTCTTCTTTAGTGGCATGAAAAATTGAGGTCGCAAGAATGCAAATACCTGAAAAATTTCTACATCTGCGATTCTTTCAAATAAAAGACCCCTTCATTCAGTGAAAGAGATGTAGAAATCGTGCTTGGTGGTTTACTCATCGCTAAACCCAGCCAAACAGAACATCGATCCAAAAGAGATTTCATATACGCAACGCCCCATAACTTGGTAGGGTTGAAAGTGCATTCGTTCCATCTGGAAATTGCGCAATTTTTGGAATACACATCGACAGATTAACGGCTCTTCGCCATCTACATGGGCCCGCTTTATCTGACCCAAATATGATGATAATGATATATGAAACGGGCAGGCACGGCAGGGTGTTGTACTCAGGATGTCTCACCTACCCCGGTTGTAACACAGAATTTTACATCAAATGAAGCAGCCCTGTTAAGATGATAGCCAGTTATGTTATGATAATAATGTTTTTTTTAAACTGACAGAAAACATAACATTCTCGAAGAACTTTTTAACCTTCGAAATAAACGTGCACGATGATCAACTTCATGCAGTACGAGATGATTCGCACCAACCTTCTCGCGATTAGATATGGTTGATTTTTTTCATGTCTAAGGACCTTAATC
>JAKTUB010000374.1:8560-20086 GCA_030556465.1 Metschnikowia picachoensis | reverse complement strand
TGTATGGTATTTTTTAAATCTTGATAAGTGCACGTTACTATAAAAAATGAAAATCGGGCCCTGAACCTGCATATAGAGCAAATGTGAGAACGTGTGTAAACATGTGTAATGAGAAGGAGCGTTAGATATGAGTTAGACATGGGTTAGATATGTCGCTGGACCCACGCGCAGGAACCAAAAAACGGTCCCCGGGACCAAATCAGGCACTTTTTTATTCTTATTTCTTAGATAGTTTTCATTATTTGCGCACGTTTATCTCAAATTTTTTTTGTTGCCAAAAACGTAATTTGAGATATATCTTAAGACACTCTATGAACGTTTTTTTTTCAATGAATATCTTCATTATGAACTGAAGGATGTGCATTATAAGCATAGGTCCAAATTTCTCCATGCGTAAAGTAAGTTTTCCCGTCTACTTATAGGAGGTGGCAAAACGAGATAATCGTGTGTAATTTTGGTTTTTTGTCTGGTTTCTAGGAAAACAAAAACTAATGAACTCAAGACATTTATCTTTAAGAAAATTATCATACGCACAAGATAATTGAAAAGAGTCCGTGCTCTTGCCGTGGACGTCCCAATTCCAACATAAGCCAATGTGTCATAAAAGAACACTAGTCGTTTTTTTTGCTTGATACATCTGATTAAGGACTGGGAGCCAGAATTACTTACCTTGCTCTCCACAAAACTATACCTGAATATATATAAAACCCTAGTCAGCTTCGCTGCCTTGCCTTGCGTTGATATCTTGGCTTGGCTGCGTATGAGAAATAATTAGGCTGTCATCGTAAGTGCAGCAGGCTAAGTTGATGAAAAGCTCGGTAGAATACAGAAGTGGCAGCAAAAACCTTTTACTCGGCCTCTTTGAATATTTTTATTTTTATTTTTATTTTATTTTGCCTGTTTCATCCTTTTTTGCACATCTGTTCGAAGAAGGTGCTTAGCTTGCTTACCTTTCTCTCCACAAAACGACGTAATTATAAAAACCCCCAAAGCAGTTTGGCACTTTAGTTTATATATTGGGGTGGCCAGGAGCGATTCTTTTTTAGAGGTAGTTTATTATCCCCCCTAGTGGCTGTACTTCGTCCACCTGCCGCTGCGACTCTTACTATAAAAGTGCCAGTGGCATTAGACCCTTTTTTTTGCTTGATACGTCCGATTAGGGGGCTGAGAACTGGAATTGTTTACCTAGCTCTCCGTAAAACTATATATTGATATTTATATGCCCTAGCCGGCTTCGGTATCTATTTTTTTCTTTTTTATCATGCATTGCGTTGAAATCCTGGTTTGACAAGCTACGAGACTTACTTAGCCAATCTTTTACAGAATAACCGGCTAAAAGAGAGGGTTCACCAAAGTTTGATCCAGTGATGTCGCCTGTTTGAGACAAAACTGGTCGCTCTAGACATATTGTCACAAAACTAAGGCTTTCACATTTCTTATTTTATCTTTTCCATCATGAAGGAGATTGGGCGATCACCCGACCATTTCCTCTCTATTCAGAAGTTTCTGAAAGATGTAGCATTACGCTTTTGATTATTAGTCACTGAACTAAACAATAAACCCTCAAAGATCCATTAAAAGCCTTTAGAAGGTTCAGAAACCTCGGTATTCATGTACGTACTGTTTAATCACATGCATCAAGCAATATATATATATATATATTTTAACAAAGCATCATGTTATATCGTTAATGCAGTCATTTTTAAAGGTTCAAGACAATGTAATACTGTGGTAATAGTAATAGCAATATTTACAAATATCCATTGCGGGCAGGCTACCGCGATGCACGCCAACCAAGACTCAAGATGGCGCGAAACTCTATTCAAGAAGACAAGTAGACAATTCGAAAGCGCCAATTTGTCTGCAAAAAACATTCTAAACACCTAAAAAATCCCAAAAATACACAAACAGCATATTTCTCACAATGCCCGTGTCAGCCAACGAGCTCAGTGAGTACCTCGAGAAGTTGAGCGAGTGCGAGGTGCAGATGGCCAATGCCGAACAAGAATGTGAAATATATCACGCCCAAAAAACGCAGGATATATTCAAGAAACGGCGTGAAGTCACGCAGAAAATCCCACAATTCTGGTACATTGTGTTGGCGCAAAGCGACGATTTTGCCGAGTATGTGCGGCCTGAGGATTTGAAGTACATGGAGCAGATTACTGATATTTATGTGCACCGAGACGTTGTTGATTCTCAGGTATCGCATTACCGCAATTATTCCATCACTTTTCTGTTTCAAGCAGGCGAAAACGCCGGTGAAAATACCGGCGTGCAGGCCAGCGACGTGCCGCTGCAGAGCGTGACGAAGAAATTCTTGTTTGAGAAGAAAGACGGCAAGGATGTCATGTTTTCAGAGGCGGTAGAATTTGCATGGCCCGCCGAATTGAGTGAGATTTGCCCTGCTGAAATCCGTAAGCAAAAAAACGGCGAGTACACGCCCGAGCAACGCAAACTGTACCGCCAGGGAATGCGGTCGTTTTTTGCATTTTTCGAGTGGACCGGCCGCAAACCGGGGAAGGAGTTTCGGGCCGGAGAGGACTTGGCGCTGCTTATTGCGGAGGAGATTTTCCCCACCGCAGTCAATTTGTATGTAGAGGCAATGAATTCCGAGGAGGACAGCGAGGTGGATTCTCTGGAGGGTGAGGATTTGGACGTTAGTGAAGACGAGGAAAACGAGAGTGAGAATGAGAATGAGAGTGAGGAGCCGGAGCTGAAGAGACACAAGAAGTGAGCCATTTTGAGAAATACATGTGACTGAAATTGTGGAAAATGTGATCGTTTCACCAGAAACACCACGTGTACATGAATATGTTGATTTGCTCATTATGACTAATGCACATATGGGTGTCACTGAAAGCAAGGCAGATTGAGAGAGACAAAAGACCAGAAAAAACACCTCTGAAACAATTATAGCGTCAAAGAAACAAAACGGGAAATGTCTCATGGTTTGTATCGCAGTCCATGCTATTTAGTGGGTATCAGATACAAACTTGTGAGTAGTCGCGTATGAGATGAACAGTTTTAAAACATATTCAGAAAGAAATACACTCAGGTTACCCAAATCCTAGCTGCAGAGCGAGAATGCTCTCCATATAAAAATGATGAAGTATTGGAAAACCTTCAATGGCACAGATGAACTGGTATGGGAATTGGAGTATAACAAACATGGCACATGCATCAACACAAATAGGCCCGAATGTTATGGCCATGGTCATACTCCAGATGAACACGTCTATAACTAATTCAAGGTTGCGGTTGATTTGGACCAGCGGTATTCTAGCTACCGATTTTTGAAAGCTGCGGGGATTCTTCCTTCTGAAACTAACACTTACTCGTCAGCACAAATACCTGAAGCACTTCCGTTGAATTACGATGGTCATTCTGTCAGTCTGGTGAAAGAAAGCGGGGTTTCTGACGACCGGCCCCAGTGTGACTAGGAAGACTGTTTGGTTCAGTCTCTCGCGACGAATTCGCTATTCGGCTCACGCCAAAAATACTCGGTAAACAGCTTTGGGCTGTACCGGGCTGTACCTCAAAGGCAAAACAAACCAAAAAAAGAAAGAAGTACAGAAATTACATAAAATTAGATAAATTAGAGCTCTCAGACCCAGTTAAATGGCATGAAACGTGCGTCACAACATTAGGTAGTGTAACATCATCACTCAGTAATTGCTGCGTCGAGATTCCCCACATTCAATATCAATATAGCGTTCTGTCAACGCTTAAAAACAAAGACGTCCAGATGTCACCTGATACAGTTGTAATGGGTTCGGTTCGGCACGACAGCGCTGCCTGCGGGGAGCGGCGGTAGAAAACACCTTTTCTCCACCGGGATCCCGTTAGCCCTTTAAAGATTTAGTGACAACTCTAAGCTGAGTCCAAAGTATTACATTCTTGAATACACACTTAAAAAGAACTCTCACGTGTTTAAATACGTTCCGAGAACCACCAGTTCTTTCTTCTCGGAATTCTTGTTTGTGAAAGAACACTCAAGGATGTCGAAAAGAAGCCCTTTTGTAGTAATTTTGCAATCTTGAGGTCTCACTGGCTGGCCACAAGATGCATAAAATCCCGATGCACTAAATCCCCACATTCATCGAACTTCAGGAAGAAGATATTATGATATATAATGCATAGTTATTATTCCGCCCATAATATCTGATTCCCGTTATTTCCGTACATAAAAGATGCGCGCAAATCTGGGGACTGGTGGCACCAGAGATGGGCAAAAAGTGCGTAGCCGCGTAGAGAATTTAATACGCTAGCCTACTGAGTAGCTACGCTCTCTACGCTCTCTACTCTACGCAACGCATATGCTGGCTCTCAGCGTAGCTACGGAGTAGCGTAGAGTAGAGAGCGGAGAGCTTGTATGCAGTATAATCTCTATATGGATAGATAACCGGTTTTAAGGGTATTTTAATGGCTGAATTTCGAACAGCCCCTGACATGCGTGCCCAGCATTCTTCCCGAACCGTGAAGTCGCAAATTTCGTGCCTTGAAAACGCGTGAAGCGTGAATGGCGTGCCTTAGATAATCAGACGCGCCATGTTAGGTGTTCCATTTAGGCAAGTACTACCAGTATTGCCAAGCAATGCACCTCCGATTTTCTTGACACCAGACCCGAGCTAGAGCTTTTGAAGGCAAGAGAGAAAGCTTTGAGCTACTTACTGACCACGATCTTGCGACAGATTATGAAGAAGAGCCGGAGGATAGTATGAACATTTTCCTGCAATAGACCACGGTCACCAGTGCCATGAATTCGCTTGCTCTCTTTTTCGAGCAGATGTTTGTACGTCTGACTTCATCTAATTAAACCAGTTTCTTACGTTTGTAATTAGCGCTACTCGTTGATGTCTCTATTCCCAGTAATACTATCGACTATACGACATCATTCATGATTCATACCCAAATTTTGAGACACAGCTTCCTAAATTCTACGCTACGCGACGCATTGGTAGCGTAGCCCGATTTTCACGCTACGCATGCGTAGCGTAGGCCTTTTGAGCATCTCTGGGTGGCACCACATTTTGGCGCGCCTTCCGAATGTCAGATGTTACAAAATACTCACGTGAGCCAGGTATATCTATAGCACTACATAAATTCCCAGATATTTTCCCCCAAAATACCAGATTTTTTTTGAAATTACACCTTCTAAAATGCTAATTCTGGCTAGAATGCTCGCAACAGCCGCGCGCCCGATTCTTCAGGACGTGGTGATTGTTGGCGGTGGTCCCGCTGGACTCTCGCTCATGGCAGCGCTAAAAAATAGCCCGAAAACGCAGCATTTATCATGTACATTGATCGAAGGCCTGGACTTGGCGCCTGTTAGGCAGTTTGCGCAAGCGCCGCCTGAAAACTACACAAACCGAATTGTTTCTCTCACTCCCAAACTGGTGCAGTTTATGCAAGAGAAGTCTGGCAGCTGGCAGTTTCTACACACGGACAGGGTCAAATTCTACGACAATATGATCGCATATGATGGGCAAGACAGCCTGGCGCGAATCCATTTCGACTCGAGCTCGCCCGGAAGTACAAGTCCGGAGCAACTGCTGATCGCGGCCATGTGCGAGATCGTCAATGTGCAGCAGTCGCTTTTGCAGAAAATCGACGAGTTGAACGAGGAGTTTGGTGAAGAAGAAGCGGTGGTTGTGGATAAGCTGAAAGTGGCCGAGATTAGCCGCCAGGAGGGCCTCGACTGGCCTGTGGTCACGCTAGACTCCGGCGTTTCGTACCAGGCACGACTCCTCGTAGGAGCGGACGGCCAGAATTCACCGGTGCGCAAGTACGCCGAGATTGAATCCCGTGGTTGGTCATATGACCGATTTGGTGTAGTTGGAACGCTTAAATTGCAGTTTGAAGATCATAGAGATGTCGCGTGGCAGAGATTTTTGACCACGGGGCCCTTGGCTATCTTGCCCTTGGCGGGAGACAACGCCACGTTTGTGTGGTCATGCACGCCCGAGTTGGCTGAGCTTTTGTTGAAAGTTGACGACGCGATTTTCCCCCACTTGCTCAATGCGGCTATGACGTTGGAGGAAACCGACTTAAACTATTACTACAAAGCGTTGGAACAAAACCCCCTGGACGCCTCTTTGGTGGAAGACATGGCGTGGCGCACGCGGAAGATGGATGAGCGTGACTTGGACGACAATTTTCCCGTGCCTATCATGGAGGTCACCCCGAATTCGAGAGCGAGGTTTCCATTGAAATGTCTTCAGGCAGACACATACATCGCGCCCAGAGTTGCCTTGGTAGGCGATGCCGCTCACACCGTGCACCCTCTAGCAGGCCAGGGTCTCAATATGGGCCAGACCGACGTGGCACTGCTTTTGGAGGCATTGGAAACGGGTGTCGACCGTGGCCAAGATATTGGGTCGACGCTTGTGCTCGAGAAGTACAACGCTACTGCATGGCCCGCAAATCATGTGCTCATGGGTGTTTGTGACAAACTTCATAAGGTGTTCTCGACGGATTTTGCGCCCATAGTGTTGGCACGCGGGCTTGGCTTGAAGACATTGAATGCGTTTGATAGCGTGAAAAACTTGATGATGCTGGGCGTCAACGGCAGGTAATGTATATAGACCGGACTAAAGAGGCAAACTTGGTCAAAGAGGCAAGCTTGGTCAAGGAGGCACTATGAACTGCTCTCAGAATTTTGTTTGGAAATGCTTCATACCAAACTAGACCTGGTACCCAGATTTATTCAATTCTGCGAGAATGAGAAGAGAAAAACCTACCAAAAAAAAAAAAAAAGAAAAACAATTAATGTTTATATCTCTACACATGCGCCGAATCCCCTGACGTGTTTGAGTGAAGCCTTATTCCGCCATTGCCAGATCTCAGAATTATCAGGGCGGTGTACTTGATCTATCCCAGAATCACTTAGGAGCTAGGTGTACCGGCCTTGCGATTATCATTGAAGAAGCCAAAAAGCACGAACACTTTCGTATTCGTTTGATAACTTTCCAACAATACCAATTAGCAATCAATTTATCCGGTCGCCCATGAATAGCGTCGTGCGCGCGATATTGCACGCAGCACGTCATCGCGCAGATAACGGAAACATCAAACGAACTCCATAAAACAGCAACAACAATGGCCCTGGGAGTGCCTGTTCGGGCTTTGGCGGCATTCCTGGCGCTTTGCCTTTGGAATGACCGGAAGAACATGCCCAATTTGATGCCAAAAAGCACGCTTGAGCATAAGCCGTCGCTGCATGATGACGCGGTGCTTATCACCGATAAATTCCGTGACTTGCGAGACGACTATCACCCGCCAAAACACCCGGTCGTGCTCTGTCATGGGCTTTCTGGATTTGACACGATGCTGGTGCTTCAGTTCCCGCAGATCCAGGGTTTTTCCGCGGGAAAATCGCCCGAAGTCTTTGTAAAACCGCCCAAAATAGACCCCGAAAAGGATCTCGAGAAAGTGTCCCGAGAAGTGAACTCCAAACTGCCGTTTATGGTGAGTTATTGGCATGGGATCGAGGAAGCGTTGACTCAGACGGGCGTGACAGTAATAACGGCGAAAGTTCCGCCGTTTGGTACCATTGCCGCCCGTGCCGAGCTGTTAGACGCGCTTCTACGCGAAAAGGTCAAAGATCTTCCGAAAGACCCGTCAGATGGTCGTGTCAAGATTAACATGGTGGGCCATTCGATGGGCGGGCTCGACTCACGATATTTGATTCTGAAATTACAAGATGAATCTTGTCCCTACCGCGTGGTGAGCCTAACGACGATAAGTACGCCGCACCGAGGGTCCGAAGTGGCCGATTTTGTGATGAGTTACGTGGAAAAAGACCAATTTTTGCAAACACTCTGTCCACAAGCGATCCCGCAACTAACTACCAAGTATATGACGAGATTTAACGAGGAAGTGCACAACGACCCTTCGGTTGCATACTTCCTGTATGGTGCCCGGATGAGGCCAAACGGATTTCGTCTTTTCAAAGGCACGTATGAAATTTTGCGCTGGGAAATCAGTCGCGCAGGCCGGTCTTGTGTTGATAACGACGGAATGGTCAGTGTCGACCTGGCCAAATGGGGTGATTACGTGGGGACTTTGGATGACGTCGACCATCTTGATTTGATAAACTGGACAAACAGAATGAAGGCCACTGTGGACCAGGCAATGTTCCAAAAACCACCAGCATTCAATCCGATTGCGCTTTATCTCGACATCGCTGACATGCTCAGCAGAAACGGGTTTTGATCTTCTGATCAACCCTGTGTGGGGTTCCTTGGAAGTCTTGTTCCAAGCCGCTAGGAGGTCACGTGAAAACCGACTCGGGTTCCCTGAATATGTGCTAAAATCCCGGTTACAAGCAATATCAGCTCGATTTACAGGTGAACACGGCACTTCTGCAGGATGAGATGATCTCCGCCGGCCTGAGTGTTTTGTTCGAATCACTGATAAATCCAATGACAGCCAAATAAGCGGCCTTAGCCTTTTGCCGGCAGACAATGGTCAGGTTTCGAAAATTGTGAGTACACATTTGCATGAAACGTGGAGGCAAAATCACGATTTCCCTGGGGCTTCTTCTGTCTGGGAGAACTGCCCGAACAAACCTCAAATTACCATGCTTAACACCGGAAGGCCTCGCTTCTTTGAAGGCATTCACGGCTATAGCAATCTAAAGCCATGGGCAGCATTTTGACACCCAAAGAACCAAATCGTGCAAATACCTTCTAGATTCATAAAAACATCCTTGCAGGCGGAGACTCTCAGAATCATGAAATGGGCTTCAGGGATCGAACAGGGCGGGAGAAACTATAACCTTCAGTGTACAAGAAATAAGGCTTCAAACTAAAGAAGCACACAACGTATCAATGATACCCTTTGCACATTCAAAAACTCTGATTATCTATCAAAGTTCAAATGGCTGCGATGTATATATCAAGAGCTTTTGCATATGATATGCTCTGTCATTTTGAGTTGATGCACTCACTCACCAGATGAGGCCAGATCATCACTAGCCAAACCGCAGGCAAATTCTTGAGCGAGCAAATAAATGATATATGCCGCGAATACTCGTAAGCTATTCTCTGCCCGATCAATGCCTCGTAGTGAAAATAAAATTACACCAAGACAAGTGCAACATGCGCCATCGATACCGAAGAAACTTCCCCTATTTTGAAAGAGTGATCACTTTTGTGTATCGAAACTCCTCAATGCCCCAGACACTATTGAACCGACCACTACCACTGTCTTTCACAGCACCATGTGGAACTGTGGGCTCGTCATGAATCGTAGACCCATTTACGTGCACCCCGCCAAAATCCAACCTCTTCGCGATCTCAAGCGCCGAGAGAACATCCAAGCTCCAAACTGAAGCCTTGAGCCCGTGAGGCCGATCGTTTATCCGCGCAATAACAGCGTTCATATCGTTAAACATGTCCACAGTAAAAACAGGCCCGAAACTCTCCTCTGAAGCCAAATCCATGTCGTCATTCACGTCCGTAAGAATAATGGGCGAGCAGTTCGAGGAAACCTCACATGGCCCGTTTTCAAAAACAACCTTTGCGCCTTTTTCCACTGCTTCCGCCACCAATTTCTGCACTTTGTCTGCGCCAGCCGTATCACGCTGATTCAAGGCAAAGTCAGGGTTTTCCATCATCTTCACTGCCTCGATTCTCAAAACAGCCAAAAACGCATCATATACTTCTTCGTGCACGTACACAGAGTCAACGCACATGCAGACTTGGCCCTTATGGAACCAAGCACTAAATAGCACGTTTGCGGCTGCTTTGTGCAAGTCAGCATCCTTGCAAATCACGGCGACGTTTTTGCCGCCCAATTCCAAAAGCGCAGGCTTGAGGTTTTGTGTAGCCACTGCGGCGATCTGGCGGCCCACGGCGGTGGAGCCCGTGAAGTTCACCTTTTTGATATATTTGTGCTGCAAAAAAGCGTCCACCACAGCCTTATTTTCGTCGGGCTGCACCTGTACTAACTGTAGCGCCTCCGCGTCGACGCCAGCCTGGAGCAAATGTTGTGTCAATAAATAAGGTGGAAGGGGCGCTTTTTCGCAAGACTTCAACACCACAGAACATCCAGCGGCCAATGGCGCCATCACGGCACGTGCCCACAAGATCGTGGGTGCATTCCAGGGCGCTATAGCCAAAACAGGCCCGATCGGGGTCTGATGGGTAATGGCGAAATCGGCCTGTTGCGTCTGTAAAGATGACCCATATGGGCGTGACATGTGCATGGCATATTCTTTACAACTAGCCACGGCGCCAGCGACGCCGAACTCGGCAAATGCCGCCGGCCCGCCAATCTCGGTATGGGCGTCTATATACAACTGTTTGTTCTTCTCGATGAGCAGCGCGGCAGCCATGAAGATGTCTCTCCGTTCTTGGCTAGAACGAGCGCTCCATTTATGAAACCCCGAGTTGGCATTTTTGCAGATATCGTCAACTTTCTCGAGAGGCCGATCAAGCGGCGCGTAATTGTGTAGTAAAACACCGTTATGCGACACAACCGGGACTTTTGAGAGTTCTACCACGTCCTTTCCGTTGAGAATACACGGTATAGTAGACACTCTCCGAGTGAAGAAAGACGTGAACGTCAGACGCGCCAAAGACATGGCATGTATGAGTGATTATGAGATATATAGCTAATTTGCAAGAAAGTCAAAACGTGTTGTTATAAATACAAACGGCCAAAGGTTCTGTTTGGATGCGTTGATCAGATTTCGTAGAAATGTTCTAGAGGACCGATTTAGTAGTGGATGCGGTGACGTAATCGTAGGCTGGCTGGCACTACCGCGAACATATCCATATCCATATCCATATCCATTTCCAGCTCGCTTATACAGATATACAGATATACAGGAAATATGTCTATAAAGATCACACGTAGCGAGCATAAATGGAGAGACAACTCAAGTTCTTTTTAAATTTTTCAAGAAAAAGGGCGTTTTTGGCGGCAAAATCAATTTCTCGTGTTGTTTAATGAAAGAAATACCAACTTATGAACCTTCTCCTCTGCAAACGTGTTATTACTGTACATGTATAACCGCATACAGAGGATCAATCCAAAGTCAATATTTGAGGTTATTTCTAATCTGCAAAAAATGAAAAGACAAAATCTTTTGAGGAGTTCTATTTATGATTGTCCCCATTCGACACAGAAAAGCGCTTGATACCCTTTTTTCTCGAACTCTGACCTTTCTGACACCTATAAGTACAATGTCGCTGGATTGATGGTCAGTATAATTATTTGATTTCTTCTCTTTTTCTTGGGTGCATGCATAATGCACACTATCAGGCCCGAAAAAAAAATAAACAAATTTATCTATTAATTTCCCTAAATTCCCTTCATATTCTAGGTCTATTTAGCGAAAGAGATGGTGAATATATGCCATGTTGCCTTTTTATTGAAGCGTTCGCTTATCTGCGCCAGTATTACTGAGCTCTTAGTCCTGATCAGATAAAAGATTTTATTCTTTGAAATGCTGTAGTGCCTTTTACTCCGAGGCTGCTAAAGATAAAGAAATAGTCAAAATCCTCAAAACATGCG
>JAKTUB010000373.1:1186-33150 GCA_030556465.1 Metschnikowia picachoensis | reverse complement strand
CCCCCCTCACTTCGAATTCTCACTTGGGGCATGTGCCACACGCCAAAAAAACCCACATTTGAAGAACTTATAAAACACAACACTTTGTGGCACGCTGTATCGAGACTTCTGACTTTACAACCGTTTTGTAGTGAATGACAGGATGCTGTTTGGGCGTTGCATGCCGTTCTTGGCCCTCGGCCAACACATTTCTCAGTGCCCAGCAGTGAATGGGGTAAAGAATGTCTCTGACGTAATGAGTTGGCTGAAATTGCCTGTATTTTCGAGCGAACACGTCTTCCTGAATGCAGAGTGTCTCTGAATGGAATGCCATGGTATATTTGAGGCCAATTGTGCTGCAGTTTAAGAAGTCGGTAGGCATAATCAATGCTTTCAGGAAGGACAGACTCACGTGAAGGAATTGTCGGAGTCATTCTTGAGTGTATACTGGGGTTTTATTGGCAGATCAATGATCTCAGATACCTGATCCCGTAAAAAGTTAATTTGAGAATTGATGATCCAAAGGCTCAGGTTTTCGCAATTTAAAGTCAGTTTGGCCAAATTCGAGTCAAAACGTGCTTAGCAGCTCTCAAGAGAGCTGCGGAGTCGGTACAGTAGATCTGAAGAGACTTGCTGGATCGTCAAGAAATCTAATACTGTTGAGCCAGCTGCCACATACAACAACGTCTGGATGTTGCTCGATTCTTTGATGAAAACGTTTCATGAAAAACACTAACCTAAATCCTTTTCGGGTTCATACAAAAGGTAAGAGCCATACTCATTGAACTGCAGTATCTGAGTAATGTAAAAAAATTTTTCAGAGCGGACACATATTTGGGCCTATTTTGGGAATATAGTGAGATAATTAGTCCCCATTGGGATGTACTGCATATTGCGTTCCCTAATCGGGTAATTTTCGGCCGATTCCCTCGTCCCTCGCCGTGGAACAAAAAATTCTTTTCACTGTAGAATAAATCTTTCCGCGGACCCGGTAAACGTCGGGAGCACACATGCTTGTCCACTATTTATAGATTTCGCGTCGTGCGCGTCTGAGGAAACTTTCTCTTGGTGCATTAGCTACGGCGGCTACTAGGAGCAATCTTTCGAGCTTTTCTGCAGTGTGGCTTAGAACTAGCGTTGATGGATTCACATATAAAGAGGATATGTCAACACGTTGATTCTTGGAGTTCAAATTTTGTGCATTGTGGAAGTGCAACAAGTGGCGCCTGAAGTAGATTTACGAGTGGACTGTTTATTAAAGGGGAGAGCAGCCTATATGCCGTCCTCAAGCCACCAAGAAAGGAGCTTGATGGCTTAAATTGAGGGATTTTTTCGCGGTGCCGATCGAATAGATTCTACCTGAACCTTATGGGCACTTATTTGAGAAGCCGCTATCTATATCCAAGTAGTTGAGTTTGCTCCCCATTTTCGTAAAATTTTTCAATCGATTTTTCACCCAGTTTGCCAGCTAATTCCGGATTGTCACACTTCAGTTTCGTGCATTGGCAGGATATATGATATATGCTGCGTGGCGTATCACGGCATTGAAAGTCATTCCTCATTGGGCATCGGTGCCCAAAAATAGAACAAAACATAATGAATCAGGTGAAAAAGTATACATCAAGCCACACACCGGGGCTTCTCCAACCGTATTTGTGTGACGGCCCATGCATCTGGTGCCAGACTGGTGGCACATCAAGGGGTGACCGGGGCCTAGACCGTCGATGTGTGCATCACGTGGTACTTAAAGGTATGATATCGGGCTCCAATTTCAGCTGGCCACGTTTCCCTGGCCGCGCGGCCTCGCATTATTAGTTGTGCACATAGTGCGCGGGTAAAGCTAATCATGCATGGATGCAGGCTGTGCGTCGCCATTTCTGCAAACCCACGAGATGCCCCTTGATTAGTTATAACGTGGTGTTTGTGTTCAACGCACATGTAGTCGTTTTCCCAGCAAGTTTTTTTCGTCTACTTATTGTTCGTTTTGTCTCACACTCTTTTTCTTTCCCCCAAAAAACCGCATCCAAGAAGACAAACTGAATCTATCTTCTCACCTTACCTACTCTTATCTGCCGTTCGGATAACACCCTCACGCAACTTGACGCCAGCCTGTTTTCACAGCTACTTTCCAAATGTCTGATCTTATCAAGCCTGTACCTGCTGGGCTTTCTCGGTGCACATATGCGATTGATTCCATTTTCTGCAAAATGATTCACAACCCGATTCTCGCCGCCACATTAGTGGCAGGTACACTCGCAACTGTGGCGGTGAAGCAATATATCGCATGGCCGCCATACAATCTGTTTGAAGAGTCAGGGTTTCTTCCTGACTTTTTACAGAACTTAATGAACTTGATTTTTATGATTCGGTTCCCGCCGAAGTCACGCAAGGCACTCCATATCAGGTCTAATAAGTGCGTGGAAGGGCTTCTCTTCGTGTGCTTGAATATAGTTGCCATGGTCTCGCTTTCCTCGCCTTATCCTTTCTCATCTCTCATGAACCTGGCGTTCCGTGTGTTGTTGTGGGTACTGATTATCTGTCCTTATGTCATCTTGGCTTTAAACCTCGCTGAGTTTACCTGGGGTAGCATTGGCGAGAAGGAACAGAAATCTGAATACAAAAAAGAAGGCTTTTTAGCTTTGATTGTGGACGCGAACAACAGCTTTATGGCTATTTTTATCGCGCAATCATTTACCGCGGTGAATCTCGAATTGCCGTACTACGAAAACTGGATTATGCCGGTCGTATACAAGTACGCCACATACTCCTTGAAATTTTATTTGATTTACTGCTTCGTTCTCTACGAAATTGTGGTTGTCATTTACGATGTACACGATATTCGGAGCTACAGAGAGCTCTATCAGCCTGTGCAGCTTGGCACTCGCAAACGCACCTGGGGAAGTCTTTGCGAAAAAGCAACGCCGTATTTTCTTTATACCGCAACTGTGTTCGCCTTGGCCTTTGATGGTGTGATGATATGGCTTGAATTTTCTTTCCAGCATCTCTAGATTGCTCACTGAGTTTCGCAAAAATTGGGCTGGAGCTCTGGTCCTATAGAGTATGATAGAAAATTGTGCATGCCATACACCAACCTTCAGTCGTAGTTGGCATACGTCTTGTCGAACACCATATGGATGGCACTCTGGGACATGTAGTTCTTCCGCTTCTCTAGTCTTACGCTGCTCTCATCGTGCTCGAGGCCCATCTGTTTTCGGGCCATTTTTAACTTTTTTAATGCAAGCTTTCTGTCTTGAGATTCCGCGTGCTTCATGACATCGTCGTCCAAGTAGTCTTCGATGAGGACATCTTCGAGCACTCGTTTGCGTGAGAAGGACTCACTTTGCTCAAGATCAGAAAAATGAAGCATTTGTGGGACTTTGGGAACATTCTCTGTACAGCCGATCTCTCGAGTAAATGATCCCGATTTGTTGTGTTCAGTCTCTTTAGAATATGCATCTCCATCGAATACCGAGGAGACAGATGCGAAAGGGCCGCTAGGAACTGCACCATGTTCTCGAATATTTTGCTGCAGATTGACAGAATCTGCAGCATTTGTGTGAGGATCAGGGTGTTCGTTTTCGCCGATTACGTTTGTATCTTTTAGTCTTTCTCCTGAGTCTGGATGAGGCATATCCCATGGTGCAGGCAAATCCCAACTGAGAGAGTCCTCGTCAACAGATGAATCTGATGAGGTCTCAGTTTCACTCTGATCTCCAGATGCACTCTCATCCTCGTCCTGATATTTTCTTGAGTTGACAGTTTCGGTTCTGTTTACTTTATTTTCATCATCTTGAAAGACTCCCTCTGCTGTGAGCTCTGCCAATCCGTCAGGAATCTCAATAGCATCGTTATATGAGCTGACCTCGCGAAAGAAGAAATCTGTGTCCTTAAATTTGCTCATGTGTTTGTAAAATTTTCTCACAACCAAAGGTATTCTCTCCCGGCGCTCGCGTGCTTTGATTTGCAACGAATTGATTATATTTTCCCAGTAAGTATGCAAAAACGGCGTCTTGCCGTCCCTGTATCGCGATTGAAATCCACTCTTGGGAGTCTCGAAAAGCCGTAGCAGCTCCGTGGCACGCCACACATCCATGGGGATGACAGTTATGTCTGGGTCCTCCTCTTCATTTCCGGAAACCGCCATGTTAGGTTCTTGATCGACACCATTTGTGCCTTTTTGCATCAAAAGCTCCATGAAAACGTCCCGAACACGCGCCTTCACAAGCTCGTCGAGAAACACAAGCGCTGAAAGCGAGAGCCGTCCAGGCCTTTTCGCGCGGGTCACTGGCGTGATATTGTTGCCGCGATAAACTCGTGCAATCTCATTCGCCGCTTCTGCGTCGATAAGATTAGCTGCTGCGTCGGCCCCGCCACTCAAATAGGCTTTTAGTTCTGGCGCCTGCCGTTGCATCTGCCCATTCGCTTGCTGCAGCTCACGCACGGCATATAAGTGGCTTTGTTGCTCCTCAAACTCAATCCACGAGTCGTCCATTTCTAATGCGGCAGGGATGCGCCAGTAAGGCGTGCCCCGCTCGAAAACACGCATGGTGTATGTAGTATTATGGCGGTGGCGGCCTTCGGTCATCAAGAAAGTGTTGCATGTTTTGTAGCGTGTTTCCCGCCTTAGACCTTCTTTAAGCAAATGATAGTATGCCTCGAGCTCGGCACGTGACTTGTGAGGAAAATGGGGCTCAAATGCATCGAGTCGATGAATCGAGTATCGTGCCAAACACTCAAAGAACTTCTCCTTTTCGGCGACCGACCACACCGTCCCCGGCAACAGGTGTATTTCAGCGATTTGCGCTTGAATTTCAGGATCTATCTCTGTCTGGTTGTGGTCGTGCGCGTACCGTTTTTGACAAAATGAGTCTTCCACGACAGAGTCGTGCTGTTGGTTCGAAGTGATACGCGGCCGCGGAAAATAATATGCTCCATTCAAGGTGTTTTTGCTGGGATAAAGCACGGAAGTAGGGCCATGCTCGCGGGCATACCGGTCCAAGTACTGGAGGTTGAAGAATGAGGTCACGTGCTCGTTGAGATAGGTGCCATATTCGGGATTGAGCGTCGTTTCCGAGTCGAATCCGTCTACTTTATCTTCTTTGGTCGTTGCAGAATCATCTATATCCAGTTCGTGTGTATGAGGCTCGGATATTTCGCCAATGTCGACCATTCTCTATGGAAAACCGGTTGTTGATCGATGATCTTCACTGTCCTGCAGAGATCGCGACGTGAAGCACGGAAAAGCTATTTTCCAGTGGTCTGGGAAAATGAATACTACGGTCTTGAAATGATTCTTATCAAAAAAAGGAATGCTTGATTTCAGAGGCTTTCAGGCCAATTTTAGTTTATCTCCACAAAAAAGAAATGACTGTTATGCGTAGATTTCTTACCATATACTAATCCTCAAACTTTGAACAGCGAGTGCGCAAGTCACACACTCAGCCATTATTGCAACTCACAATTTTTTGACTTAACTATCAATTCGACTACAAAGTATGACCTAATTTTTTAAGCGAAATACCAGTTTAGAAGCATAATGGTAACTTTTCGGTCTGATCATTTAGCCAAATGATTTCTCCAGTTTTTTGGCCCGCACTTTGGCACATTATGCGATAATGTTCCACCCGGTTGACTGCCATTTACATATTCTCGATGTTACATATCGTTTTATGCCTTGTCACACCATACTTGTTCGTCTGCAAGCATAAAAGGTTTCAACGAGGCAGTCCGAATTTTAGTATTGAGTTGAATGATCTTCCATCCATGTTTTGATAGAACACCTTGATGACCAAAAAAGTTTAGGCTGATATTTTCAGAGTCTCTAACCTTTGAAAATGCTTTCGGACGGGATACCTGAAAGTGCATCAAATCGATGATTATACGATCTTCACATGATATATCGGCTATAATAATCAGAGCGATCATGTCTCTGATAAATGAGGCCCACCTAGATGGCGCTTTGATACAAATTGAATACCTGATGTATGCATTATCTGTTAGGACTCAAACTGGTGCCTGTCAAATAATAGACGGGTTAAATACCGAATTAAGTTGTGTTTTGGATGATCCAACGCGATGATCTTGCAAGCATATTACTCATTTCGTTGACGAGATATCTCGTGTTCTGTACAAGAGCTGATACGCGCCCAAAGAGTGTGCTTGCATCCGGTTTTCGAGAGAAGCAACAGCTGAAGGTCTCGAGAAACCACCTTGTTGTGTTTGTTATGGTATATGTGGTGCGTGCATATGCAGGCCGTAAGGAATGTGGGCCCAAAAGGGCATGATTGAAGGATGGAGGGAATGTAGGAGGATGAAATGTAATGACTTCTGTGACCCCAAGATTCTCTATCAGAATTCGGTGTTGAACGACTCGTGTTAGTGAGATAATCTGTCAGAATCGATTGTGAAATGATTAAGAATTGACTAGTTCACGTCTAGCATTTTAACGCCAGTTTCTAGTTCATGAAGTCCACTCTCATCCCCTTCTGCCTCATCCAATTCCGGCTCACCGTCTGTGTCCTCCCACTCGTCGTCGTCCTCTATCCTCGAATCCAGACTTTTAACCTGTATTTTTGCCGGCTCAAATCCACATGTTTCGGCCTCAAACTCATCTTTTTCTCCCGGCATATTCTGTAGGACCTGCGGCACGTACCGCTGGGGCACATCCTCTGGCTCCAGCTCCACGAGTATTTCTACATATTCCTCTGGAACTAGCCCGTTTTCACCCGTTTCGGGGTTCTCGGCAACTAGCCAGCCCTGGCCGTGTCTATACAGGACCCAGATCTCCTGGCCTTCTCGTAAGCGGACCTCGTTATCATTTTCTGGCGTAAAATCGAAGATCGCAATGGCACGCAGGTTAATTTCGTCGCTCGAATACGACTCGTATTGAGGGTCGTCATAATAGTCCAGGTCACTCGCCAACGAAGAGTGCTTGCTTGCGGGGTAATTCGCTAGGCGAAGCGGATGACCCGGCGGGTATGCAAAGTCAGTCACGGTTGTGTTGGGGGCACATAGGCCATGCAGTGCCATTTTAGGGGTATATTTGATGGTCCTGGCGTGCTTGAGATGTATTCTCGGTGTCTGCTAGGTTTCTCGCAGGTTATTTCGCAAATTTGATCAAGCTGCAGTATTCCGTGGAAATTTGGGCAAATTGAGGGTATGAACCGTTGTTGATGCGTGGTTCAAAGTCGTTGTTGATGCTTTCAGAGTGTGATTGAAGAATTAATATGGTATGTTGAAAGTGATCTCAGCTGCGGGGACTTTGGCGAGACACGCGAATTTGAATTTTTTTAACGAGAGAGTTTATTTTTGTCACGTATGAATCAAAAGTTAATATGTTTATGAAACACGCGTTTGACCCGTATTGTCTTGGCCAGAGCATGGCTAATCTTAGAATACTATGGCGTTCTGGCCTAGGTCGCGGGTCGTGCGCGGCAAGCTGGCTGTTTCATGGTGTAGTAAAATACGCGCTCTACTGACGCCAGCGAAAGAGCACGTTTTGGTTTTGTTTTTAATTTTCTGGTCAGGCGTGCTTTGCTAAGTTATGGAGATTCATCTTGTTTTATCCGCTCCCAGGAAGTCTATTCATGTGTTTTGCTTGTTAGCTCTGAATAAGTTTACTTGAGTGCATCCTCCTCTTCAAGGTCTTGTGCGTAAGCCTTGAGACCTGTAGCATCACGTGGCTCTGATCATGTGAGAGCTGTCTCGCCTCCCTCACGTAGTTTAATTAAAGCACAGCCTCAGGGGGTGCTTTAAATAGTTATATGATGTCCTGTCTCTGTATTAATATTGAAATGAAATCAGACCTCACCCCTGAGTCTAATTTAGCATACATCTTTCTTTAACTCTGGATTGACTTCATAGACCAATCTCCAATGTCTGATATCACGGAAACAGCAACAATCAAAGATCATGTGGAATTCTTCCGTAAGTTTAGCTCTCGTCTGGAGACTTATCTTATCAATGGGGATGGGGACTTCGTCTACCAGTTTGACCCTGCAATAATCGCACCACAACACAAGCGAGTCATACATATAATGAGACAAAAATAAACACCTACCCAAAGTTTCCCTTACGATGAGCCCTAGCTCAAGTGTAGACAACTATTGACACGCTTAGTGTTTTAAAGGCACCGCCGCGAGATATTTTACTTCAGATCTTACAGGGCAGCCTTCATCGTATACCTTTTTATTCAAATACACTGCCAAAACGCGACGCGGCTAATTTTGCAGCATTTACGGAACCTGAGCCTCTCCTCGCAGATACGGACGACTAGAGGAAAAGTCACTTTTAAAAGAGTGTTCTCAAAGACTTTTAATTTTAGTCTCTATCTACGAGCTTATTCGTGAAACCTTCTGACTCTGTTAAAAAAGAATCAATTTCCAAGTGGGAGATGTACGGATGTACGGGTCTACGGGTGTTCAGAGACCGCCAGTCACAAGTGGGAGAAAACGGTGGGAGAAAACGGCTTTACTAAAGCTAGTGTAATTTTGTTTTGGAACTTTCTACTCATGGCTTCAGCTAAACCCTTGCTTGAATCTATTTTTTTCCTGTATCCTTGGGTTTGAGTCATTTTAAGTACTACTTGGGTGAAACTTGGGTGAACAGGCCGGTGTGTTAATGCATGCTAGTATTGGCTTGGGGACTCGAATTTCATTCCGCAATTGTCTCGACAAAGTCACGTGGACGTTCACGTCATGCGTAATTAACAACTTGAGAAGAAGAAATATATAATGATAATCTCTTTTTTTTTTTCTTTCGAAAGCATCACTTAATTAGTTGTATGCAAAACATTGATCCAAAATGAATGACGCTACGAAACAAATAGAAACTATGCGGGCGCCCGACGAAAGAATCTTCGGAAGAATCCCTACAGCGCACAAAAGAGTAGTCTGTTGTTGAGACACGTTTGTGAGGAACCGGTCTTTTGAGCAAATCTAGAGATGCGATGATAAGCGTATTTTCCATGTCTAGAGCGTGATATTGGTGAAGGGCTTGGCCTGATTGTGAACATGCTGGAAAATGATGGTCTTCTTGCGCATTTTCACACCAAGAAAGCACTTTGTATCAATATGTCATAAATAACTCGGGTGAAAAAATTCTTTGTTTTCGAAAGTTGAGATTCTTGCTACCAAATTTTACTGTGTTCGCTTTGAAGATTATCTCCTTCAGTCAAAACAGCCCCCGCTCGCGTACGCAATACTACAGAAACTGATCCAATGTTCTAAAAATGTACTCTCTGATTTCAAGAATAAATTGCGACGATTACGAAATAAATAATTTGCAAATGAATTGTTTACGCACTAGGTAATTTCAAAATATCAACTGCCTCAGCTCTTATTACTCACGATATCCTGCATGCACGCGTGATTTAAAGGAATTTCTACAGGGCACTCAAAGCCAGAGACTTTAAGTTAAACGGGGAATGATAACAATATCAGGAAATTTGGTTTTGGCAAGTGCAGTCTATATTATAAATAAAGCCCAGTTTTTCCAAAATGAACCGTATTAGACGCCCGAAACTGCTTTCATCCATTTGCGGTACGCGCACGACCAGCCTGGCATTGATGCACGGTCTCATCGCTTGCCCAGTAGTTTAACACTAAGGGCCAGAAACCGCACAGATTCTTCCGTTTTTTTCGCATACAACAACAGATCATGGATCCACACGAGGAACAAGTCCAGGAAGTCGAAGTACTTCGCTCGATTTACCCTGACGAGCTTACAGTGTTGTCAGACACGCATTTCACGATCCACCACAAACTAGAAACGCCCTCGGACCGCAAACACGCGCTCTTGCTCGATGTCAAGTACCCCAAGACGTATCCGGAAGTAGCCCCTGTGCTAGATATACACACTGCCGAAGTAGAGGATGAAAATGCTGGCTTTTCGGACGATCTGGACGAAGATGACGACGCTCCGGAACAGTATGTCAGTTTGGCCGAGGGTATCGAGCTTGAAAGGCCAGATTTGGCCGAGCTTTTGCAGAAGATCAACGAGGAAGCCGAGATGAATATTGGGTTCCCTTCTGTTTTCGCTGTGGCCGCGATTTTGAAGGATGAGGCCGAGCTTTTGTTTCAACGTAAAGTAGATTTGGCCCAAAAACAGTATGACGAAGAACTTTTGGCCCGAGAGGCTGAGGAACAGAAAAAATTTAATGGCACAAAGGTCACGCGTGAGTCGTTCACGCAGTGGCGCAAGAAGTTCAGAGAAGAAATGAAAATTGAGCAGCGAGACCGGGAGTTGTTTGAGAAAATGCACAATGGCAAAATGTGTGGTAGAGAGATATTTGAGAAGGGTCTTGCCGGTGAGTTTGACGATGAGCTTGCAGAGCTCCCCGACGCCGTAGCCAAAATCGAGGTATAATGTAACATGTGTGATGTATATTAAATGAAATGACGCATCTTGATGAGGGCATTACCTTATGAGAGTTCAAGGCATATTGCATGATCAGGCATAGCAAGTTTTTTCAATCAAACTGTTTTTGGTGGTTTTGATGAAAAATCATCGGTTGTTATTTATGCCAAGACACAACCACCGAATACGAAAACATTTCTCTGTCTGAACTGATAGGGTCGTACTTGAGGTTCAAGGCACCATCACTTCTTTTTTTACGATGGCCCAGAAAATAGGATACTCAGCAAAAAAGGCCATTTCCAGCGTGTAAATTATAGCCGAAGGCCGTGCTGCTCATACTCAATACCAGACTTGATCGAACGTTCATTTACTTAACGATATTGTTGCGTGTCAGGTATCCCAATATACCATCGGCCAAAGGGATACCTGTTGGGGCATATTTCTACTATAGCTCAACAAATGCTCATTTCAGGCTGTCTGGAGTCGGAAAACATGCATCATCATCATCGGAGGAAAAGACGTACGTCGTTTCCGGCAAGATCTGATCCATGCGGACTATAATACCTATCAGGAGCAGCAAGCGAATCTTCCTGGCTTCAATTTGTAGATTGCACATGAAACTAAATTGTTGACAATTTAAACCCCTGTCACAGAACGACATGAAGGCCACAACCAAAGCAGGCATCAACTTTGGCTTAACACGAGGCGACAGTTCAAAGAGAAGATCACAATTCATAATTTTGAACTTCGACGAGCATCTTTCGATTACTCCAAATGAGATATCCACTGCCACACCTTCATCACCTCGCCGTGGACCTCCAAGAGCTCGTGTTTCACGTTGGTATTCCGTTCCACCTTTTGGCTCACAGCCTGCCAAAGCCGCATCTTATACGCCAAATTTTGCTCACTACTAAGTATCAAATCCCGGAGTTGGACAGAACCGATGAATTCGGGCAACTCACGGGAGGCGCGGCCCAACTTGGCCTGTTTCCGGAGCTTGCTCAATACCTCATGGTAAAGCGTCTCAACTTTGCGGGCATAAAGTTTGTGCTGTTTATACTTCCGGTAGGCAATGCAGGAAAGCGTGCCCAACACAAAAATGCCCGCCAAAACACGCTTGAAGCGGGCCATCATTTTGACCACTGTATTCGACATCATGCACTTAAAGCTGACGTGCGATAAGGACGTTGAGCGAAGAACCTTGCTCGCAGGGTGCGTCTCTGAAGCAGAGTCGTTATCGCCTGCTGTGGGTGCATTGTAATCACCTGTGTATCGGACCTGCATGTGTTAGTAAAACATTTGACGAAAAGGAAAGATTTGGTTCAAAAAGGGTAACTTGCCTTACAATTAATTCCGGTTCTTTCTCCAACTCCACCACGGAGCGTTCCCACAACTCCTCGAATTCTTCCACCGTGATATACGGCGCTTTCAACGCCAACAAGAGATCGTGAAGTTCCTGCACTCCGAGCCCAGCACTAACATCGTCCGTGTCTGTGCGGCCGCAATTCTCGTTTGCGTTTCTAGCCCGCAACAAATCGAGCGCCACGTCAATCATTATCTCGATCTTTTCTGCCTTTTTCGTGTCAGGCACGCATTTTTGCGCCTGAAGATTGAAATTGGGCACGTAGGGGTAATACCACGGCGCTGACACGACGAAATCATCGTAACATGCAATTTCTAGTCGAGGAAAACACCGCGCGTGTTGCGGGCATTCAACGCAGGCAGGCTTGAAGTTGGCATCCAAATAATCGCCTAGAGTCATCAAAAACCGAGGCGTCTCGGGCGTATCGGGGACCGTGCGACGGTTTATTTCTGTGCCGCAATAGCCCACGAGAAATGTTTGTTCTCTGTACCAGTAGCCAAAAAGAAGTGCTCCTACAAGACCTAGCCAGAGACCGAAAAACAGAAATAACGAGGATCTTGCGGCACGTGATTGTTTGGGTGAAATCAATTTGGACACACTTTTGGCATTCTCTTTTTCGTGTGATAAATTCATTGTCCAGTCTGCCGAATCCTCCTCGTCGGAAGAAAGCTCTTCTTTCGCTTCAAAAGGGCTTTGCTGTTTTGTCTCAAATGACCCGCTTTCCTTCTGACTTTCGCGATCACGGATTCTTTTGCTGCCGCAAGAAACAATGATCGGCCTTCTGGGCGTGATGTTGCGCTTGCCCCTTGGTTTCGGCCGGATACTACTCACGTCGATATCCAATAGTTTTGCCAACTCGGCTTTCTTCTGCGCTGACGACAAAAGATCCTCGCTCCTGTTTTCCCTTTTGAGCTTTTTGAGCGCCGCGTCGAAATTATTTGCGGCGACGTTTGTCTCGGCGGGTAACTGGGCTGCATTTACGGTATCAAACAGTTCCTGCGTTTTAAACCACAAACTAGGCTCGCCCGTCAGCTCACTGAGTACACCAGAAGTGTCTGTTGACGGGGGCTCAGAGCTTACTGGCTGCAAATATGGGGGCTTGATTCTAGTGCGGGGTAATGCATGCCTCTGGATCGAGCTAACAGGCTTTGCTAGATCGCGTTCCGGGGTTTTTGGAGGCAAGGGGTCGGTGGCTACTGTGATAGCATGATCACTCTTCTCCTGCTGTATGTGGCTTATGTCAGAGGGCTTCTCCTTGTGTCCTGCATGGTTCTGAGGGGGGCTTTTCGGCGAACCTGTCACGCCTTTTTCGAGGGGTTCAGAGTCATATCTGGGTTTTTTCCTCAATGACGAGAGCACTTCAGGCTCGGAGTCCGTCTCTACCTCGAAAATGTTTCCCTTGGAAGGCGTCATTGTGATTTTTAAGTCAACCTCGTCAAGCATAGACCTCCGTTTCCTGGTTTGTGAAACACTCAGTGACACGTGTCCCACCTGCGGCAGTTTTTGCGGGGTCAGCGAGACATCCTTTTTCTCCGGCTCTGTTAATTTGCCGCCAGGAGAGCTCACGTGCACTTTGTGTTCCTCCTGTGCCTCGTTTGCCAACACTTCGTGCTTGCGGCTGATTTTTACCGCCTCACGCGACGGATTGGTATCTTCTCTGATCTCAGTAGGCACTTTGGGCGCATCCTCGATGTCGGAGTCTAAGACTTCTACTGTTTGGCTACCCAACACTTTTTCTGCGTACTCGCTTCTCGTCCTGGTCTTCTTTTTCTTTGACACCTTCTCGCGGCTAGAGACGGCCGTTTTAGGCCTCGATTCTGAAGATTTTTCGTCAAATTCATTGTCTGCGTGATCAAGATTATTTTTCAAACTCTGCTTTCTGATCTTACGCTCTTTCCTGAGCCGTTTAGCTTCTTTCTCCTCCTCTGTAAGCGGCACCTTTTTGGCTTTTGCGCTTTTTGGCTTCTTCGTGATTTTCTCATAGAACAAATCAACTAGTTCTGATTTTTTGGCATTCGACGGGTAAGACACGCCATTGTTAAACAAGATTCCTCGCAAATTGGCGACTTTTAGCGTGGATGGGTCAAAGCCTGAGGGTTAGTATAATGCACTTGATGTAATGATGCCAGATGGAGCCCGATTTCGCTCATGAGGAACGAGTTGGTCCAACCCATTTGTTTTCTTTGAAAAGCGGTATTAAAGCGTGCTTTTATTTTTGGTCATTTCTACATACCGTCCTGAAGGTACTCCTCTTCCATGCTAACAATTGTCTTTGGACTTGTAAAAGGATAGCCATAAGACTCTTCGCGTACACTGTTTATGTGAAGATTGCCTGTTTGTGTGCAGTCTATTGTGATCTAAGGCAGTATTTTTTTTTTTGCAGTGTTGTTATTCGTCATGGTGATCAGTGATTTCACATGTACTGTTTCCAAAGACATATGGCGAGTCAGAAATATCACCGAGCAACCACTACTTCGTCTTGTGGTAGGATCCATCAATTCTGCCTTACATTATTGACAAATTCCTTTATTATCTCGGCCAGTTAGTCAGAACGCGACGACGAATGGCAAATTGAAGCCCGCGGCGCCGCACATGGCCTCGGCTCGGCCCTCGCGGCAACCGCAACGCTACCGGATCTGAATCCCGACAACACGATCTCAGGGAATATGAATCACTACGAAGTCAATTATGGAAAGCATTTCTAAGCCATAACTTACCGAGCTCAACTACCAGCCACACCACAAAACCGTCAGGATGGAATAATGGAATAATAGGCTCCTCCGCGGTATGTAGTTCGACCTACACCAAACCCCTCGATGCCTGTGGCTTGGGAGCCACGCTTCTTTCTCTCTGCCGCAGATGTCTCGCGATTGTGTCCCTTTTTCAAAATGATTTCAGCATTTTATAATCTGATGCAAAAACCCCATTTTTGTCGTTACATTGAAAGCTTTCGATGCTTTATCCAATTACATAGTAGAAACAAATGGGGATCTTTCGGGGATTAGCTATTGACAAAAAATTGAGATTAACTCATATGGTTGGCAAATTAGATAAACACATCAAAACAGGATATTTGAGTATCAATACCTGACTAAAGCAAAAAAAAAGAGAAGCCTAACTACATGATCTAAAGTCCCTCATGTTTCAATAAGTGCATTGAAAAAGAATACGTAGAAACAAGGGAAGCTACGCATATTTTGTTGCACTTAAACTAGACAACTGCTGATGTAACATAAGATGTCAAATTACAGATATGGCCTATACGTTGAAAATACATTGCATCATCGATTGCACGAAGAAAACGGCCAAAATGTTCCTGTGTAATGACCTGGACCTAATCGACATTTAGAAAACCGTGTTTTTTTTTATGAACAGTGTTACAAAGTAACGAAATCGAGCTAAAAGCAGAATCCAGAGTTGAGATCGAGCCCCAAACCACCCAAAAGATTGCACGACGAGCATCAAAGATACCCATCTAAATACAGGTAAGCTCTTCCGAGCATTTTCATCTGAACTGACTCTGCAGGGTCATCCGGGACTGTCATTCCAGAAATGTATACATTGACGGGAAGATCTTGCAACAATTCCAAGCGCGAATCGTTCTCCAAATAGTTCACATACAAGCTGAGGTCCGTTCTTGTGCATAACCGCCAGTTAAGCTGACCTAGTAAGTTAGTGATGATCATGAGCCGCACGGAATTGTTAGTGCTATCCTTATTCTCGGCCCGGTAGGTGATTGAACACGATGCTAGAGGGTGCATGCCAAGCCCAAGCCTCTTGATGCATTCGTACAACTGCAAAATCTCGTCCATATCATTATTTCCCAATTCGAGAATTGTTAAATGAAGCTCAGTGAGCCGCACGGAATCTAATTTACACGAAAATTCACGGATGTTGCTTGCAGATGCCGTGAAATGCAATACGCGGCCCGCGTGGACCTCCAACGCTTCCGCTTTCTCCATCGCTTTCTCGTAAGGTGCCGCTGAGACACAGGTGGAATTCATTTTAGCTGGAAATGAGTTCTTTTCGATGTGTAGGCTCGGAATTGCACTTCCACAAGTTGGAGACTGAGGAAAAGATACGCCGAAACGTCGTTCTTACAACCTGAAATTAGGTTTGAGTGACTCTTGCTAGAGCCTCGAAAATTTCCCTGGGAGAAACTTTTCTAAGTATGTATTCTTTCCGAGAAAGCGATGTCAGTAGTTTAAAAAGCTGATGGAGATCCTGTTAGCGAAAATGGCAAACGAGATCATAGAAGGCGGGTAGATGATCGAGGCAGACTTAATGCGAAGAAGCTGTCTGAAATTTTTTGTGTTGATGGCAACAGAAAAATAGCAAGTTCAAGTTTGAAAAAGCTAAGATTAGATGTTCGCAGGGCGTGCGCCGCACAGCACGGGCGGAACTAGTTGCCTATTACGGAATGTGGCTGCAGCTTACTATTCATCCAAGTGTTTATCAGTCACGTGGGTGCGACTTTTACATGACCTCTTAAATTTCGCCGCAAGCTTCGCCGCACACGCTTCAAATTCCAGTATGTTGTTAGGGGGTGTCTTAGCTTCTTGGGAAGGTGTCCTAGCATCTTAGCCTTATTTGTTTCTTTATTGGGTGGTACGGGTGTCTTATGGGTAGGCCCAAAAAGGCCCAAATAGGTAATTTAAGAGACGATATAGTGCACTACTTCACGTGACATGTTTCGAAGCAGCCGTATTATGGCCCGCAAACCCTTATCGGCAAGCATTAACGCGTCTCAAATGTAAGAGTGATATCTGAGAGGTCGAATATCAGAGGGCGTGGCTTAACATCAGTGTGCTCGGTGTTCTGTACTTTTTTTCCATCAGTCATCTATTCAGATCACATACAAGCACGCAATAACCTGGATATAAGATGACTGACAATGCGAAGCCCGAACCCCAGCCATTCAGTCGGAACGAGCTATATTCATAACTAGGTTCCTTCCTTACATAGGAGAGAGAAGAGAAGTATTCTCCGCCGGTGAGTCCCGTTTTGGAAACATACTGTCCTCGGAATTGTTCTTCGAACCTTGAGGTCACCTACCGCCGCCTCAAACTCTGACCACATATTTTTGTCTTCTTTAGTCAATGTATTGACTGGGACCTGATCAAGAGAAATAGGCAAGATGACACAATATGTGCTCCAAAGGACTGCATCGGATTCTCTCCGGATACCCGCTCTTGACATGAGGCGTGCTCTTTGCAGCATTAGCAACAGGCACCGCATATCAGCTTCGAAAAAACAGTACCGTTCTACCAAGTAAATTCAAAGCATTCGAGAGCATGGATTGAAAAAGCACATAAAAAAAAACATGCGCGGGTCAAACGTCCACCACCTTGTCCAGCAGATGAATTGGTTTACCGTATTATTTTTATCATTGGCGACACATCTGAGCTCAGGCGCCAGTGCCGGCAAAGTGCGGCGACCTTAGTTAAAGTGATGCGGTAATCTGCCATACAGACACCACACCCAGAATTCGAACTTGCCGCCGGGACTCAACCTGGATATTCGAGTCCAAAGAATTCCCCTCAGTCGGAGCAGTGGAAGTCGTTGCACGCAATACGAGACATTGTAGATCAACTTCACAACACTGGTGAGCACAGTTTATGGCTGGCGGCAGGATATACGGCCCCTGACAATGTTGTTCTGATCGGTTCGACGAGTGACGACGTTTCAGAAGAGGAGTCACTTCGAACGTCTTTGAAAATGCTGCTTGATTGTGTATGAAGACATCGGGAGTGAGCCAAACGTGCAAGGAAATTCATCAGAAAGTGATCAAAGTTGTTCAATCTTCCGTTCAGATTCTCTGGACCCAGATATCTGACAAGTGTTTTCACATATTCAGTTTACTCAATTGGGTTATCAGAGTAGACCATTTCCGAATTGGGGTTGATTGGTATACCCAATTAGGTGGTCCTGAATGTCAGTTCGCGCCGCATAGCCTAATTGGGTAGAAACCCCTCACCCCTCGCCAAAAACTCGCGGATAGCTCGGAAAAGACCGAACCGACTTGCAGAGGTTGTATGCAATCCCGTACATGTATTTCGCATGCACTACAAAGGGCGAGAAAGCAAGCATCTCTGCGACGCCCGACAGAGTGTGCATACACAGAAAGCACATGCTCACAAATGATCGTTGTTGTTCTCTCGTCGGGTGGCCTTATTACGAAGATTCTCGGATCATCGTTCGAGATTAACCTTGTACACATTCTGATCTCTGGTGCTAACCGCAAGGGTTACTACATGGAAAGAATATTACGGGCGAACCGGGGGATGACACTCCTTGAGGTATAAAAACCAATTCCGCCAGACGCAGAGCATGTTTACAAATTGGCGCTTCTAGGCGCTGGCTCGGAAAATGCTCGAAGATTCCGATAGAAAGCCAAGTTTCCCTTGCTCTGGTTTTATGGATCTCGCTCCGGCCTCGCAAAATTTCGTTAATTCAGGCCAATTCTAGTTTTCTTTCGTGCTGCCTTCTTGTATGCCGGACTGCGTATTTGCAACTCTCGACAATTACTAAGTACCTCTTTGGGCACCATTCGGATCAGTCGGTCAAAATGTGCACGAGAGTCAAGAGGCAAAACAGGGTAGCTGCAACGTATTTTTGGTGGAGACTTTTCCCGCACACCTCAAACGGTATGCCTTGCTTGGCCGGCCATCTACAAGATAGTGTTTCTCAGAGCAGGCAGTCCGCATTTTGGAGTGTGCACATAATCCAACGGATCGCTAATGTAAATGCGAGTGGGATGACGACCTCGGCGAATACCCTTATATGCAACACACAGACCGGGATGTTGGGTCGGTTCAAGCCCCGCAATCTAGGCCCTTTTGTAATGATGTATTTACACAAATCTCAGCCCCGTAGGCAGATACGACAAAAAGATTTTGCCCCTTGATTTGCTCATACCTGATTCAGCCGTGGAAACTCGACGTCGATTTGCAAAAAGTCGCAAACCAGGTCGGGCTTTCGGATATGACATCCGACTCGTTTTCGTAAGCTAAGGAATATGCCACTTTGTTCTGTGGCTTAGCTCTGAAAATTATTCTCGCGTGGGCTGCGGCTGAAAAGTAACAAACCCGACAGCTGTTGGCGACGTACCGCGTGTGTTGCTGGCGTTTCTCATTTCGTGAAGAATGTTGAGCAAAGGAAAAAGGAAGATCTGTAACATCTGCGAAACTTTAACGAGAACAACCGATTCTTCTCATACAGTCTCGAGACAATGAAACATGGAATCGCTACACTTCCTGTAAATTTAACAAGCACCCGCCGTGGTTCCTGAATAGCACAACTTGCTCTCGCGAGCTTATATTCTGGCTAAACTGGCCCCAGGCTTTCAACAACGCGTGTGGTCAAAGATGGGGTCTGGTGGGGATATCGAGCAAGGGGTTGGGCACGTTCGGCAAATGTAGAGGAGCATGTGATGAAATTCGCGAGCCGGTTTCTTCCCCGTACAAGAAACGCCCGCTGAAATAGCCGAAAGTATGGTCACCCACGCACCCCTTTTGGTTGGCGCACGCTTGCGGTATCCTTGTGAATGAATCTACAATCCCGGCGTCTTGAAACCAGCGAAAGCTATTCCAGGAAAGCGTCGCTCACACTAAGTGACGAAGCTGCTGTTTTACCTTCAGTGGATCTAGCCCGACGAGTGGAGACTTTCCCCTCTTATGGAAGACGGAACTCCATTCTTCGTTCAGCCTTTATCAAAAAAAAAAAAAAAAATCGAGAAATAGTTGCTAATTAGGTCTTCAAGGAAAAGAAAAAAAAACATGGCTGGTCGAGTCTCGGAAAGATTTGGATGATCATGCGTTTTAATGTGGTTCGTAAATGTTTTCGGCCTCGCTAAGTAGACGGAATTGAGCGAGCAAATTTCTTTCTATTTTTACGCTGCCGCCCCGCGCCTGAACAACATGAAACAGGGATAACACGGCTGTCAAGACCGAGCAAGTCTGACCCGCGGGGGCGCGCCCTGTATACTGATCTCGATAAGCTTTCTTGGGCAGCGAATCCGGGTGCTTACTGGCGAAATATCAGATATCCCAAACAACGACCAGTCAAGTATTTGCGCTCCCCTTTGTCTTGTTCGGCTATTCGGGACGATGCGCGGTCAACAATTCCAAGATCTGGCGAACAATAATAGTTATGTGCACACTTTCCCCGTATGTGCCGGCCAGTGTGTTTGTCGAGCACATGTTTGTCGCATGTGCACGCACATCCGCCCATTTTTTGTAGGCCATGGTTTTTTATAGTGCAACAGGGCAAGAAAGAGAGGGGAAGAAGGCCTTTTGTCGAGCGGAGAAAACAACAGGGCAAGAAAAAAGAAAAGGGGCCTATCACCGAGCCGAGGAAGCAACACGGGCTCTCCGCATGTGTGGAAAAGATATGTTGCTAAATACCTGCCCCTTAGGCGACCTCGCTAACGAAACATGATGGAAAGCTTCTGCATTTTTGCGACAGTGCCCGCGCCCAATGTTACACTTCGTGGTTTCAAGTGGCATCCTGTGCGTTTCAAGTTTTCACGAGAGTCAATATTGCTTTTGTTATTTCATGACAGAAATCAATACGTGGGCATCTTTGTTGGAGCCGAGAAGATTCAAGGGAAGAAAAGCAGCATCCACGTCTCGAATATTAATACACCTTGGCCAAAATTTCGACGTGACTACCCGTTTGAGTTCGTGCATTCACTGACTGGGAACTGTTGCCCCGAGGTAGTGACGGCATCAGGTCAGAAAAAAAAAAGCGCGAAAAAAAGAGAAAGAAAATAACGCTAATGCACACCGTGCATATTCGTGCAGCACCCAGAGTTCTTCTACGGGCTGCATCTCAGGTATTGGGGATGGAGGTGCCTTGGTTCTGCAGACAGTACGCAGTCGTGTAGGGGGGCCCACAGCTAAAGCAAAAATTCGGGCTACACGATTACCATCCAGCAGTGCTCACTTCATTGCGCACGCACGCCTCCTCATATTGCCTTAATTCTTGTGCTGTACAAATTTCTGGCATTAATGTGTATGGCCGCAAGACATGACCGAAACGAGGCGACCCGCGGGAGTGCATAGCCCAACTGCCCTAATGCGCTTTCCAATGCACGAGCGGCTGCCTTGTCTGGGATTGTGCGCCGTAGGTAAGATTGCATATACGTTGTCACCTGCCTGTCGATCCCGAGTCCTGCTAAACAAGGCCCCCTCCGTATATAAAGACTGCAACGGCTGCTGAGGGCGGGCACGGGTACCTTTTTTTCCTTTTTGCCGGCACGAAGCTGTCGATATTTTCCACCAGTTTATTTCCACATTGCCACTTTGCCTCGGGGCCTTTTGTTTCCCAAAACACTTTTTTTAACCCGCCAGATCTGGATTCTGCACTCACCCGCCGCAAACTCGACGCAGACCTGTCAGATCTCGGGCAGTTTCTTTAAGAGCGCCAAAATCGCACAAAAGTCACGCAAATTTTGGCTGTAAATTTCGTCCACAAACTTGATTTTTTTTTTTGCAGCACACATGCCCCAGCTCCCCTCCGTGTCAGAGCTATTGATAGGCGCCCACAATCCGGGTGACGCCGACGGCAAAGCGGACTTGTCGCTACCGCAGAGTCTCCGCAACAATAAACCAGCGTCAAAACGGCTGCTGGAAACCAGCCCCCGTCATGCCGAGGTTTATTTACATCATCTGGGCCCGGCTAAGCATGCTCGCAACCCTCCGCCGCCATATGGTCCGCCTGAAGCGCATGTGGAGCCCTCTTTAGGGCCCAGCACTGGATCTCTGGGCTGCAATCTGATTCTGAGCGTCGGGCTGGACCCCCACGCGCCGTCAGGTGCTGCCACAGACTACTTCAGCTACCGCGAGGGCCAGCGTTCCCGCCACATGCTGCTGCATTCGCTGCTGCACCTGCAACTGCTGCTGCCGCAGCTACATTACCGCCAGCGACACGAATTGGGCATTGGAATGAGCACACGTGCCACGCTGCACCATAGCATGGGCCCAGAGCTGCCGCAGGGTGAGCTGCCGACGTTTGCCGCACGTCCGAGGCCGGCGCTGTTTCTGTACGCGCCAGGACCGCCACAGGGCGTGTCTTTAGTGCCGTACCACGTATCTAACATTCCAAACGGGCCAGCCGGGCCCCAGGTACCAATGGCACCCGGGATGGTTCCATCACAGCTTGTTGGTCAGCATGCTGTCCACTTTCAAGCCCCCCTTATGCACCACCTGGACCCGAACAGTGCGTGCTACGCCACTGCGGGCAGTGGCTACTCAGTATTTGCTGGGCGGTATGCCCACGGCCCATATGTGGCGAGCCCCATGGCCTACGGCGCACAGATCAGCCCGGGCACCGCCGCTGCATACGCGCCTGAGGTCTATCATGGGTTCAAAGGACCGCTGGCGCCATTTTACTTGGAACAAATGGCTCACGCCAGACCCCCACCACTGCAACACCTGTCGCTGGAAGACATGTCTATACCCGCTACAGATCCAAACCATGCGCTTGTCAACAAGCGGTGCATCATCAAGCGGCGTACGCGTACAGGCTGTCTCACTTGTCGCAAGCGTCGCATCAAGTGTGACGAGCGCAAGCCACACTGCTTCAACTGCGAGCGGCTGAAGAAATTGTGTTTGGGCTATGAGTCCACAAACACACACAGGGATGGCAAGCAGAAGAGCGACAGCGTCAGCTCTGCACTGGACCCCGCGCCAGAGCGAACTCGCTCCTCGGTCCACGACTTGATGTGATATAGCTCCAACACTAATTTAGAGATGATCAAACACAAACTGATGTTTGTAAATACGTGCTTCAATTGTAGACTCGTGGCAAGGACTATATTCATCGGCCTTCTTGGTAGACCGATGTTTTCTTGTGAGTTTCTTTGTGGTTTTTGCGGTTGTGTGGGTATCTTTTTCTGTGGGCTGTTTGCGAGGTATATTGGTGACGTGTACGGATAAAGATTTCAAAACTGCATTTTTGCATTCAACAACGATTCCATAAACTGGTGTGTTATCTTCTACGCAGATTACACGATGCGTGAATAGAACGATTTGAATGGGAGCTCAGTGAACAAGCAACAATCCTAAAAGCCGCTGTTGGAGTGTCAAAAGTGCCTGCTCATTTTTGAAAAGAATCAGGGTTGGCAACCTACTGTAAATTCAAATTATTTAAATTCCGCTCATGTAATTAGAATGGCTGCGCTCGAAATATGTTATTATGAGTTCATGGCAACTAGTTGAGGAAGTAGTTCTCTCGTATTTTCATAGTGATTTTTGAGATGACTTTAATTGCGTTAGACTCAGGACTTCACCCTACACATTACATGAACACCGTTCGACGCCCAACAGATGACTCTGACTGTGACTGGCACACTGACAACTTCCGCCAGCCAAGCGCGTAATCAGGTTTTTCTTGGGCAAGCGTCTCGCCATAGACGGGAAGAAAATTTACCACTATCTATGAATCCACGTAGATTCGATCGGTTTAGTGTCATTTACTTGGTTCATCCAAGTGACTAGGTCTGGTTTCTTGGTTTTTATGGTTCGAAATACAGGACTAAATAGAGTACGGACACGACCCGCTGTGCCAGGAGTCGCAGAGTGAAAAATATTTTCATCCGTAAAAAGGAGAGTATATTTTTCTTTTACTTCATGCTTAACATAGTATAGATAATACCCACGAGTGCATTGGTTCCAAATGTCAACCAGGACTGAAGGACTTTCCCATTATCGCCCTATTTAGTATCGATACAAGTGAAATTGCATTCGGCGCGGTACTGCATATAATCCAGCTGGTTTAGCCAGCCTGTCGTCTAATTTCCGCAATTTCGCAATTTGCCTGCCCGCACAAAGTCAGAAGGCGCTGTGCGCACGAAGACATGCAGATTGCGCGTTGCGCTCCCCGATGCGAGCGAGCGAGACCCTGTGCTGGCGGTAACGAAACAGGAACCAAAATGTTGACCCCCACCCGCGATGAATGGTCTGTTACAAGGTCATGGATGCGGCAAATTCATGCACCAATACGATGTGTTCCACTAAGAGATACACATGGTCTTTAGCTGAAGAAGCTGATAAGGTTCAGTCGAAGTGAGGGTGAGATTACTCATAGTATTCTGTGAAGTAGAGTCAGTCATATGAGAAAAGTGTAGTTGCTTATTTTTTTTTAGTTTGGAGAATCAAGCTCACCTCTTATAAGAATGCAGGTGGGGAACTTCACAAATATTTACCAATCACCAAGTGCGGCCTCACTCCGGGTAACTACCCGATGCTGACTCATCATTCCATATCGGGCTGGTAATAACCCCGATTGGGAAGACGACACTCTCGGTCCCAAACTGTTAGACGCACACGCGCACAGAGTCTTCAGGGGATAGGTGCATGCATAAGGCGTCTCTATGCTACGTACCTTTTCAGCTTCGGATGAAAGCTGGATTCAACCGCCATGCGTATCAAAATTATGCACAATTTAGGGCACTGGGCCAATGAAATGATAGTTTGCATAGAAGACGCAGGTTCCCTCTGTGTTCGAAAATACTTAACCAAAACGAAAAAATTCCCGCAACCACATCACGTGAGTTATGCATATTATCTTGGCAAAAAAAAAATTCTCGACAAACCGCCCGCAATCCCACGCCCGACACAGGCAAGGCAGTTTTTTTCTCAAGAAACGGAATACACCATCCCCGCCAATTTCTAGGCGGCTATTATGTGCCATATCTCTACCAGATTTTGTTTCATCAGAAAGTGATGCCATGGCCAATAAAGAAGAGCTCGTCACAATAGTCGTGCGCAAAAGTTCCGGGGGTTTGCGGCACGTGATAGCGCATCTCATTATACTCATTTCCTAAACGGGATCCACCGCGCCATGCTCCTTCATAGAGATTATGAATGGCGGTTGACTCCGGTTTGCGTCCAAAGCAGAAACGGTACGTAACATCTATGTTACAGTGAAACCTCTGATATTCGACATGATCTATTGCAGAGCTTTTTTTTTGAACCACAGCGAGGGACGAGGGATTCAGAGAAGAAATACCCGATTGGGCGATTAGATGGATAGTACGTCCCAATGCGGACTACCTACCTTCGATTATTTTACGAAATCGCGCTTTACTGGTCTGTTCCAAGAAAATTATATACAACATACTTAAATGTCACAAGGAGATGAGTCTGAGCTACCGAAGAGAGGCTCGTCCTCGTCGGACTCAACAGCGTCTGAAGCCAGGGCTAGAGTCAATCATCAGACGTTCACAGCATTCTAGACATCGATGTATCTGGCTCGACAAGATTGAAATCCTCCGGTGTCAACACAGTTTCGTTAGTGACGTCGATAGGCTCAGCAGGTGTTCTGCCAGCTTTTCAAATTTGAGTGGTAATATCCCGTTATTTGCTCCTAGGACTTGTCAGGTCCGAAGCTCTATTGCTCGATTTGTCAGCAGTGGTTCACGGCTCGTAGGTCCCCTCACACTTTCAAAACCGATGATTTTCTTTTGTACCGACAATTGTCCTTGGCTGCAACAATTTTATCAAGCAACAGATGGCACTAGTGCTTGAACTCGGAAGTGTCGCCATCGATAAATCTCAATAGGGAGAATAGTTGATCAGCTGCTTTATCACCCGCCCCTCAGTTCAAGAGTCTCACTTTAATTCAAGCTTCAGTGTTTTCATTCGCTTCATCCTCGTCAGTGATAGGGAATGTGTTGGCCGCGCGCCAAAAATGAACTGTGACGGCAAAAAGAATCCTATCATGCGCTACAAAATGGTTATAGAGTCAGAAGTCTCGATACAGAGTACTTAGAACAAATATTAGCTCTGCCGGGCACAAACGTCGTGGGATTGATGTAAATCCCCTAAAATTTGGGTTCCCTCACTTCCAAACTTTTGCCAGATTTGAAAAACTTTTGGCGAAGGACGAGGGAATGCGCGCATCGATGGAAATTCTCCATAGCTAAGCGCAAAACAGTGGGAATTTTTTTTTTCGTGCGGCTCACGCCCCCAAGTGAGGCGTCGAATTAGCGAGGGGCCGAATTACAGAGGTTTCACTGTATTCGCATTCTCGGCACAGCACTGTGATACACTGTATACACTCATACCAGTCTCCGACTGTGGTGAGTCCTTTGTGCAAACTGTTGTGCGTGTATATTTTGCAGCACTGCATATTAGAAGCTTGTTACCGTGAAAGGTTTTCACGGCGGAAGAGCTAGTCTGCTTTAAAATCTCTGAGTCACTCGACAATGACACTTTTAGCTTCCGTCTAGTGACTTCTCCAAGCAATGGGAATGGGGACTTCGTCTACCAGTTTGATGGTGCAAAAATCGCAAGCGATAAATGCGTATGGGAAAGCGCGCCTCGTCTCGGAAACCTGCCCTGAAACTTCCCGCAGATTTACCTATGGTTTGCGCATCCAAGTGTTTTTTTCCCACGCCAGACAAAACGCCTTGTCGGGGGCGAGACCGGACCGAAAAATTACCGGCTAAGGGGTACGACTCTCCACCGCGGGCAAAAGTCGTTTATTGTCCATCACAAGCCATGCAGCAGCGCGCAAGCTCGTGTTGGCCGAATTGACCCCGAATTCCAGTGGCAAGCCGTCACAACGAAGACACAGCTTATTCAGGTAAAACAGCTATGGAGAGTGCACAAGTCGAGGTCTATTCTTAAAAAAAACTAAGGTTCTTGGCCTAAATGTGTGTAGAGACACAGCGGTTCCACGCGACCTCGTTTTGTCCCGGCAAGGCCCTGCATAAGGGTAAATTCTGAAACCATTCTGTTGCAATCAGTGGAACGAGCACGCAAACGAGCACGCGCATTGTGATGCCTTCCGGTATATGACCGGGTGGCGAGCGCCTTGTGAAACGTGCATTGTACGAATGCCGGGATTGTAACAACACAACACAACATATAACGGCCGAAGTTGTGGAGAAAGTTTTAAACTGAAGAATATATATAGGACCCCGAAAATCCGATGCTTTTGATTTCAGCTCACTTCTTTTGATTCTGTGGACTAGCATAGGGGCCTGTGCTGTGTTAGAATCAATGGCTAACTAAGGGCCCTTACTGGCTGAAGATTATCGGCAGGACGTATGCATTCTGTGTGCATAGTGCGCCAATCATCGACTCGCGAAGTGTCATGGAACCCGTGGCAATGGCAGATCCCGAGAAAATATGCTGGAATATCCCCAAGCCAAAGTAACTTCGCCAAGAGGCCTATCTCGGGATATTTCCTCGTTTATTACGATGAACAATATACATTGATATAGAGCTCAGAATAATATGTAAAATTAAATTTGAGACTCGCTGACTTGCAAAACTCGCACTAAAGTCATTGGACTATATTCTCTAACAATAAAGAACCGACGAAAAAGGTCCCACATAAAAGCCCATTTGAGTTACCTAAATGGGGTGTTTCGCAAACAGACTAAAAACAAGGTTATTAAAAACAAGGTTCATAAAAGATTTTTTACTCAGTTGGTAACCGTGGACCTAGGTAAGTAATTCTGGCTCCCAGTCCTCAATCAGATGTATCAAGCAAAAAAAAAAAACAACCTTCATTAGGGCGATGAAACGCTAATTGAATCTCATACGCAGCCAAGCCAGAATATCAACGCGAGACATGATAGCGAAGCTGGCAAAGGTTATATATATAAATTCATACATAGTTTTGTGATAGGCTAGATAAGCAATTCGAGTTCTTCCTAGATCAGATGTATCAAGCAAAAAAAAAGGTAAAAGTTTATCAAGAATATAGATTATCCTTCTACATGAGCTTTCATGAAATCCCACTAAAGAGCGGGGATTCCCGAAAGCCTTAGTCGTGAATCGCGCCGTCTTCGAGAGTATACCATCTTGAAAGTCTTCACAAAAATAAACATTGGGGCCATGGACGATTGTACCGTCTGTTTTCTTGATGAGTAAAAACATTTTTCTAAAAATAACGACATCAGCAGGATTCGAACCTGCGCGGGAAATCCCAATGCATAAACTCAAATTATTCGAGTGCATCGCCTTAACCACTCGGCCACAATGCCTTGAAAGATACGGGAATGGATGATAGAACAGTTATTATTCGTTAGTCAGGCATAATGCACCACCCTTCCAGCTGAATAGACATGCGGTTTCATGTTAATACGATTTGTTTCTTTAAAACAAATGCGTTGGAACAAAGTAAATTACGGACAAGTTGACACTACCTATACAGCGGCTAGAATAAGGAGGAAGACCTACTTGGGAAAGTCGGGCCACTAAATCCATACAACGTATTTTCCCCGATTGTGAGAATGTATCTGGTTGCTGATTCAAGGTCTTCTCTGAAAGCCTGGCAATAATCTTTAGGTACTCCGGTCTTAAGCCGGTATGGAAGATCGGGATTGGCATCCGATGCGGTGATACGCTCGCGGGATAGATTTAGTAGAAGAAACGTTTATTTGCTCGGATAGAGTGAACTCTATGAGAAATACTCTAAATTAGCTTGTAGAAGGCGCTTGTAGGAAGGCTTGCTTTTTTCTCGTCGCTTCGTTAGTCCTTCTTACAATCTCCAAGACTACGATCTACATACTTCGACCTATCTTTTTTTTGCTTGATACATCTGATTAAGGACTGGGAGCCAGAACTAATTACCTAGCTCTCCACCACTATACATGAATATACATAAAACCATAGTCAGCTTCGCTGCCTTGCCTTGCGTTGATATCTTGGCTTGAATACACTTTAACAGTACCATGTTGGGTTTTAAGAGTAAGAATAAGCTCTGTGGAACAACCCCTGCATGAAAAAATACTTTTTTTTACAAACGTTTGTCCGACTTCTTTTTGCCGTAAAAGATGTTGCTATAAGACCTTTTTTTTGGAAACCAGTGTATTAAAACATGTTCAAGCTATGGATATGTGAAAATGTATATACACTGGGTTAAGGTTTGACACGCAAGATATGAATTTTTGCGAGCCGTAGCAAAAATATTTCAAATCAGGTGAAATTAGTTGCTTGGGGACAAAAGTCTGGGTGGCATTTGTCTCGTATCAGACCTGGCTGGGAAATATCGGCACACTTACGAGCTTGATGTGCAGCTTGTTATACAGGTTTCTCCATTCTATATGCCCTCCAATCGTACCTTTTTATACCTTTTTTTGGGCATGCCAAGTTTGCATGGAACGCCGTCGCTAACTATATACCAGCAATCTTTTCATAAGCTCTCGTAATTGGTAATTGATCGAAAGGAAAGAACAAAATTAACCGATTTTTGTGGTGCATACATGCCCTAAATTAATAAATATGAGTCTGGGTTAGCTCCAACAAAAAAAATCCGAGGGCACTACAATTGTGCGTGCAAAGCCTCGTAATACATATTCAGTCAATCTAATTCTTATCATAATATTGTCTTCAAGCTATATGCAAATTATGTGAGAGTTTTTTGCAGAAAAAAACCCTTCTTTTTAAAAATCTTTGGTGTCCATTTCACCTACCTGGCCGCACTCATGCCTTCTCCATCTCCAGCACCACGTAGTCGAGGATATATGTCTCCTCAAGCATATCGTCAAGGCGGGCGTGGTGTCTCTCGTTGTAGGGAATGATCGAATCGACAATCTTTCGCGTGGCACCGTCATCCATATTGATATGGTCGAGCACGACGGCAAGCACCTTCTGGGCGATCTCAAATTGCTTGAAGTTGATGTTCCAGTCACGCAATTTGCGCAAAAGCGACACCATTTGCTCGGGATTAAGCAGCTTCATGGTGGCCTCAAGCTCTGCAGATCCCACACTCAGTGCCGGGTCGCTATTGGCTGCAATCAGCAGTTTCACCACATTATACACACGCATCAGGTGCTCCAAGGTCAATGCAAGCAAGAACGCGTTGCTCCATTCATTTCTTCCAATGTAATTCGCCAACAGTTGTTCCTGTTCGACACGTTCCTTTTCACGCTGCTCTTTTTCCTGGACCAACACGTCGGTGTTGTCTGTCCAGAGACTCATGTATCCATCGGCATCTGCAGAAACAATATTCAAGCCATCGTTCTTCACATCCATCGCCCAGAGCCTGTTCGCGTGGTTATCGAGCGTGGCCACGCACTCGCTCTCCTTCAAGTCCCACACTTTCACGAGCCCGTCCGCGCCGCTGCTGACCAACTGTTTATTTTTATTCATGAATCTGACCCTCTGAACCGCGTTCGTGTGGCCCTCCAAAGTCTTAGTACAGGTGTAATCGTGCAACAGCCATACGCGCGCGGTCTTGTCTCCTGCTGCGGTGGCCACGAGCTTATCATACTGGCAGAAACTGACATCCCAGAGGCCTCTTTTGTGGCCCTTTAATATGCCCACCGTTTCACCCAGCGCAGCGTCCCAGATCTTGGCTGTTTTGTCAAAGGATGCCGTGGCAAAAAGCGCGTCATTAGGGGCCACTGCTACAGCGTTGATGTCCTTGTCGTGTGCCCGCCTTGTGTATTCTGACGAGGAGACCATCTCTCCGCTGTGTGCAGGAACACGCCATTTCTTTACAGTTAAGTCCGCCAGCGCCGTGATGACGAACTTGGGCGTATCACCAGGGCTGCGCGGCAACCCGCAGGCCGTGACAGCGCCCGCATGGCCCGAGAATGTAGCGTAAACCTCGAAAAGCCCGTCCTCAAAGCGCCACAACTTCGCCTCGTGGTCCTTGCTGCCCGTCAAGAGCCAGCATCCATCCTCCAGCGCGTCCAAGCAGTTGAGTAAGTCTGTGTGTGCCTCGCCAAGTTGCACGTTGAGTGGGTGCTGTGGATCTACCACTCTCAATGCAGGAGCATTCGTGGCCATGGCGACCAAGTCTAGGTTCGGGCCAGCAAAGCGAATGTCGGCAATAATGCCGTGGTTTCCCGCCACATGACGCGCTGTTGGGATGTGCAATTCCAGCATTACCATCAGCACGTCCGCCACGTCCAATTCGACCAATGTCTGGTCGCTGAGAACCATCCATAAGTTGCCATTGTTCTCCTGCACGGAAACCACCATCAACTCCTCCTGTGTCTCCATGCCTCGGTGCAGCCCGCCCATGGGTCTGCCTGTGTCGATATCCCAGAGCTTCAACTGATTCTCCGTACCAGCTGTGTAGAAAAAACGCTGATTTTCCACCTCGAGAAACCCACACGCCTCCACCTGGTGGCGCACGGAAAATGTGGTCACGAGCTTGCGCAAGCTGTCCTGACGGTACACGCAGACGACTTCGTCGCGGCCTCCCGTGATGAAATACTCGCCGTCGGCGGAAAACGCCACCCCGCGCACCGCACCTCCATGTTCGGTATGCGACGCCACGCTTTTTCGGCTCACAAGGTCCCACACTTTGCAAGTGCCCATGGTATCACCCGAGGCGAGCCTCCACGTGGCCGAATGCAACTCGCCGTGAAACGCCAATGCGCAAATTGTAGTTCCGTGTCCCTTCAAGGAATGCGTGACAAATCCACCAGAAACGTCCCATACGCTGACCAAACCATCCGTCGAGCCAAACGCAAAAAGTGTCGACGTCAGATCGGCAGCGGCTATATATACCGGCGCCGCAAACTTGTATTGCTTGGTTACTTTCCCTGTTTCCACGTCATATACGCGAAGCTGCTGGCTCTGCGAAACCACCGCCAATTTCGATCCATCCGGCGTCATTGCAAGCGCGGTTATCGTTTCCCCGTCACCCTCAAGCGTGTGTAGAATGCTATCCGTCTCTAAATCAGTCAAAACAACGTCTTCATTCATCGGTGTGGCCACGATGGAAGCGTCTTTCGCAAACGCGGCCGCTGTGGCGCCAATGTAGAACGGCGCCACGTCCTGGGATACATAAGCACAGCGTATTGGGTCTGCCATGACTATATTTGTGTATATATGCGGTTTTTTCGATATACAAAACGAGGTTTTGTGCGTTTTGCTGTGACCTCTGATACGATTTTTCATTTGAAGAATTATTGTCAGTGCATCGCTCGCATGGTGTATGCAGGCCGAAGCGATGCCACCTGCGCTGCGCACCAGAGATGCTCAAAAGGCCTACGCTACGCATGCGTAGCATGAAAAATGCGCTACGCTACGTATGCGTAGCGTAGCGTAGAATTTAGGAAGCTGTGTCTCAAATTTTGGGTATGTATCATGAATGATGTCGTATAGTCTATGGTTTTACTGGGAATAGAGACATCAAGCAAGTAGCGCTAATTACAAACGTAAGAATCTGGTATAATTAGATGAAGTCAGACGTACAAACATTTGCTCGAAAAAGAGAGCAAGCAAATTCATGGCACTGGTGACCGTGGTCTATTGCCGCAAAATGTTCATACTATCCTCCAGCTCTT
>JAKTUB010000372.1:0-33299 GCA_030556465.1 Metschnikowia picachoensis | reverse complement strand
CCCCATAATATAGTCAATACCACCATGACTAACAACACTGCTCAGTATACAGCTTTAAGACACTTCGCATCGCACTCAGACCTATCACGTGATCACAGATATCGAAAAACCAACAATCGGGGCTCCGGTTGTCACGTGGCATGGCTGAGTTTAGCCAGCGCACGACAGTTGCGCGCTACAGATGCAGAGTCTTTCATCTGTGAGATGGGAAGTTTCCCTTCTTCTTTTTTCTTCTTTAAGGATCCTGAACCTAGTGTGATTCAGACATCCTAAGTATAGAATATATACTTGAATTTACTTGAACTATATCTGAAACCGGTCGTGTTAGACGTAAATTAATGCTGCGCCACAATGATTGGAACTAAATGAGACCTGCACATATACCCCCGTACTGTACGGCGTACTGTACGTATCGTACTCGTGCGGTACGCGTTAGCTGGGTACGCCGATTGGCTCATCACTGACACCTAATATCTTTAATCTTATATTAAGTCGTTAGTGACATCTTTTTCATTACAATGTTTTAAAGATTTCAAACAACCTGGATATCATGAGATGATATCAACATGGGATTGGATGATAGACTTGATCGAAGCGGATTGAACCGAATTGAGTTAGCCTTGCCCAAGCAGTGTTGCGCATTACGTGATTGTAGTCGTAACCTCGCATAATCGTAAATCGTAAAAGCGTATTACGCTGCGTTGAGTGATACGAGAACATAAAATTGAGTAATTTGTACTCTCTACTTTGCGCAAAAAATGAGAGAGTTTACGCAAAATACAATCAATTTGTGACAGGCGCGTGTACAAGATTTCACCGAGTCTTTGAGATCGAATTCTTTTTCAATTCTTACAATTCACTCTTTGATACAATTGTATATTAAAAACAATATACGCAAATTCACCATATCATAATCCATCTCACCATCAGTGTGAAGATCCATGGTATCTTTTACCAAAGTAAAAGTGTATTTATACTTCAATTACTATGCAAAGTGAATCATCTTCATTCGAGTCAACTTCCATCTCAACATCGTCGCTCTCATTCATTTCTTGACTGATTTGTGAGCTCAACTCTGTATCATCAGCAAAGTAATCGTTATCAGAATCCACACCTAGCTCGAATTTATCAGGCCTTATTTTCTAGTCATGTCCAACTGCCATTTTTTTCGTAGCTGGATACAACTTGTTTCTCTCTTTTGTGACTATGTCGCCGAGGATTGAAAAGGGATTCTGCCGGTACGGACATGTGCGGCAAAGCACCTGTGCTAGGACCGACATCTAGCAAGTACATTACGAGAACGTTTTGAAAACAAAAACGAAAAGGTAATACGAATATTAACGAAAAAATACCTTACGGTTTATGAAACTAAAGCCCCATAATAATCGTACTCCGTATTCAAAATATGCTTCTTTTTTACGACGTAATCTCGTGTTTATATTTACGAAGAACAACGCCAGCGTGCAACCTTGGTTTCAGGGGGAGAACACGCTTAGAAGACCAAGGAATGTGTCATGACTGAATTAAAAAAACTTTGGACGAGACCGGATTCGAACCGATGACCTTCAGCATGCAAAGCAGACGCGCTACCAACTACGCCACACGCCCTGAATGTATAACTTTGTTTTGTAGTAACATGAACTTTCGGTTCACGTGACTTCTAGACGGAGCTGAGTGGTTTCCTGTTAATACGATTTGTTTCTTTAAAAAAAAAAAAAAGCAACCGCTTCATTACTCAGTCTTCTAACCAGAAGTATGCAGGTTTTTTGTCTATAGATAATAGATTTTTGACCGGTTAACCGCGGTTTCCTGTTAATACGATTTGTTTCTTTAAAAAGAAAAAAAACGAGCCATATGCAGGACATCTACATGGATCGGCATTTAAGCCACACAGGCCTTGGCCGATAACTGCAATCAAGATGAGTTGCTAATCTTGATTGATGTATAGTTTTTGCGCTTGTCTGGGTGTGCCTGCCATACTCTAACGAGAGCGTCCTATAATATGATATAACTTTAAAAAAAAAAAAAATAGTTGCTAATCTTGATTGCTAGATCCTTGGTTCGGTAGCTGGTTATATAAAGTGTTTGCATGACCCTCAGTGATTGTTGAGAGGTCTGATAGATTACATTAAAAATTTGTTGGGTAACAACCCAAGATTATAACACAAAGGATTGTTTTTTTTTTTTTTTTAAAGATATATCACATTATCATTCGTGTCCGGACCGGCCCAGGGTGTTTAAATAAAAACATGTACCCCCACGCGCCCCGTCGCGTGCGCTTCTGGAATCTTTTGCCGAATTCTTTTTGTTCCCACAATGGTAAATGTCCGCGCGGCGGCAAGAACGTCTACATAGCCTAAATTGTTTTTAAAATGCAAAATGTCTTTACGAGATAGTTTTACCCTATCTTGCAGTTTCTTGTGACTATAAATAGTGGAATACCCTTTGCACGAAAATCTATGTCGCATCAATTGATCAATTAACATTGAGTGGCGTATATCGCTATTTGCACTATTTGACTACAGCACCTATGCATTGCCTTTGCGAAGACACATATCTTTCTTCATCCGAATGATCTTCAAATAGAAATTTTACCTTCGAAAAGACCACAGCGCACAGATCGAGGAAGAGAGCCTGTCTTCTTTTCAAAGTCCAGAGCGACAAGTTACTCATTGTCCGTTGTATCAGTCTTAACGCCAATGTCCATCACTTGAAAAGTGGGTCTATCGGATTGTCGACGAAATTTCCCGAAGAGAAAGCAACATTGAAGTCTAGACTTCCATTAGTTATGACTCTTATGCACCGAACGTATTTTAAGACTGTCATTCGAATTGCTGCAATTGACTTGTTTTGTTCCTCAGGCGAGTGAACTACAAAAGCCCACGGCCTGTTAAGCACTTACTTAATGCGGCATTTTCGCGACATTTCGACATACATTTCGACAGACGTTTTCGCCCTGGGGCGACTAAGTGTTGAACCCAAATGGCGCAATTGGCGATATTTGCCACTTAACGATAATTTATAGATTGATGTGACGTAAATTATCGTGCAAATGGTATCCCACTATGTATAGTCACGCCAAACCGTAAGGGTATATATACCCCGTGGAGACATTTCGCATTATAACAACAATTTAGGTGAACTATGTAGACGTTCTTGTCGCCGCGCGGACATTTACCATTGTGGGAACAAAAAGAATTCGGCATGGACCAAGCTAGCGAATTGTTTCCGTTGTTTTCTGAAAATACTGTACGCTTAACCCCGACAGAGTAGGCCACCACTGCCCAACTGTCGTAAACCTTTTGCTGACCGTTTCGTAAAGCCGTCTAACCATCTTCCTACCTCTGCCCGGGCCTTCTTCCTACAGAAACAATTCGTATGTTTACTCAAATTACACCTGCAAAACCGCGGTTCGATTCCCGGTTACATTAAAGATGGGGAAATAAGGAGAGGCTAGGGGACCGGGATGGTTATCATGGGTTTTCGCTCCATAGTATCCCTTCCAAAATGAGTATTTTAGAGTTTTTTCTGTGGGTATATAGATATGACTTTCCTTCTTATATTATAAATCTTCAAAAAATAGTAGAAACTATTGGATTGTTTTTATTATTTGCAGAACTTTTCTGGATCAAATTTGCGTTTTATGGATAATATAGGGACGACATTGACAAGCGACGATAGTGCATCCTGTATATGGACCTGATGAGCATCTCCCAATTTTCCTTGGAGCCGATACTGAGGAATCACCTACAAAAGCATATAGAATCACCATGGAAAAATCTGCTGCCGCTGCCTACGTTGATGATTCTTCGCTGTGGGACTCTTTTGGGCTCGATGCCCGGATTTTGCAAGCTGTTGACCATTTGGGTTTCAAGAACCCTACGTTAATCCAGTCTAGTGCGTTGCCACTCGCCTTGGAGGAGAAACGCGATATCATAGCTAAGTCTAGCACTGGCTCGGGAAAAACTGCAGCTTATTGTGTACCTATTTTGCAAAGCATCTTGACTTCGGAGGAAGGAAAATGTGTGAAGTCGATCATCTTGGTGCCTACAAAAGAACTTTCCAACCAGGTCACCCAGTTTGTCGAAAAACTCTTAGTCTACTGCAATCACAAGGTCACTTCCGTCAACTTATCTTCGAGTGTCTCGGATTCTGTCCTCAAAACGTTGTTGATGGCTAGCCCAGACATCATTATCTCCACTCCCTCCAAATTGATCCAGATCTTACAACTGAATGTTCGCAGCAATTTGATAAGTTTGAGTAAAGTCAAAAGTTTGGTCATTGATGAGGTTGATTTGGTGTTATCGTATGGCTATATGGAAGACTTACAACAGCTTGAGACATTCTTGCCGGTCAAAACCAATTTACAGACATTTTTGATGTCCGCCACCGTCAATGATGACTTGGAAGAGTTGAAAAGGCGCTTTTGCTCCAGGCCAGCAGTATTGAAATTAAATGAGGAGAATTTGTCAAGGTCCAAATTGGTCCAATTCTACGCTCGCACGACTGAGTTCGACAAATTTTTACTAGCATATGTCATTTTCAAATTGGGGTTGATACAAGGTAAGTCTTTGGTCTTTGTCAATACCATTGACCGCGGGTATAGATTGAAGTTATTCTTGGAGCAATTTGGAATTCGTTGCTGTATATTGAACAGTGAGTTGCCCATCAACCTGAGAATCCACATTGTTGATGAATTCAACAAGAACGTTTACAACTTGCTTATTGCCACAGATGAGACCAACGATTTCACAATTGAGAGAGACGAGGAGGCCGATGATGAGAAGGGAAAGGAAGCTGGAGACTGCGAGCAGGAGGCGAGTGTTTTAAAGGATGCGGAAGTGGGTCCCAATGCGGACACAGAGTCAAAAAAGAGCAAGAAAAAAATGAAGGCTCAGAAAGACAAGGAATACGGAGTCTCTAGAGGTGTTGATTTCAAGAATGTTGCGTGTGTTCTCAACTTTGATATGCCCACAACTTCTCGTGCTTACACTCATCGGATCGGAAGAACTGCGAGGGCTGGGAAGGCAGGAATGGCATTATCTTTTATCGTGCCAGAAAACGAAGTGGGCAAGCATAGAGTCGCGGGCGTCGGGACGTCCAAAAAAGATGAAAAGGTGTTGAAAAGAGTGGAAAAGCAACAAGCAAAGAATGGTTTCGAAATCAAGCCTTATCAATTTGACATGAAGCAGGTCGAAGGATTCCGTTACAGAGCAGAGGATGCATTCAAAGCCGTGACATCTGTGCTTATCAGAGAAGCAAGAATTCTGGAGTTGAAAAAAGAGTTGATTAACAGCGACAAGTTGAAGAGATTTTTCGAGGAAAACCCTCAAGACTTGGCATCCTTGAGGCATGACAAAGCGGTTTATCCAAAACGTGTTCAGCAACAATTGAAGAGAGTGCCAGAATATTTGCTACCAGCTAGCGCCAGAAATGGAGCCAAGAAGGATTTGGGATTTGTTCCATTTAGAAAGAACAAAGTTTACAAGAAGAAAAAGAAGGCTGGGAAGAAGGCAGACCCTCTCAAGGCTGCTTACAAAGCTTGAGCTCGCCGACTTTCCTTTCGGTTAATATTATGACGGAAGGCTGTGGATAAACATGTGTATACTATTAAGAAATTAAGAATTGTAAGAAAAAATACTAATTTAACCTGCTTAGAACGAGATTCCAGACAAAGCTCGCGAGGCAATTGAGAAAGAACATCAACTGCGGTGGCACAAGAATGAACATGGACGTGGAGATGAAAGGCCAATAACAATAACTATACCGTAATGACTTCATGAATGTAGACCGTGACGCCAGGCTAACGATGCTATCGTTTTCCCATATACTGGTAAGAATGGTATACAAGAGCTGAAACAATGGTGCACCTATTGTCTGATCTATGAGAATCTGATATGCAACATTGTCAACGCGGGTCACTAACTCGTTGATCCAAAGCGCGGTGAAACAACCATTGATGCAACCCCAGACAATGAACTTCAATAGTCTGTTCGTGGATACTTTCTCGCGAAAGAACTGAATTAGTGACTGGGCCAATGCTGCCGATGCTGCGCCTAAAATTGTAGGGGCCAAAAGTGGAAAACTCTTTGCAATTTGTTCGTATGAGTATAGTATTTCAAGGCCGATGACAAGTTCCAATATCACATAGACATAAGCCCGCGTTGGTCTGTGAAATTTTGTGGTCTCCTCGACATCAAGAAATGGTTTGTTGCGCAAATCTTGTAGCTCGATGTTGCTAGCCATGTGATTGGGAATCAGGTGGATGTTTTGTCGATGCCTGTTGGTGGTGACAGGACACGCGGGTAAATGTGGCGGTCGCGACACGAACGGGTTGGATCAGTGTTGCAATAACTATGCGAAAAATATTATATTTCAATAGTTTTATATATTTCAAAAATTTTATCATTATATTTATAATGTAAATATGGGATACATATTTACTATGTTGAAATATACATCGCCTTATTGGAGGGACTCAGTGCTTATGTTCTAGACGATGGGTGTGCTCTTGAACGTCCACCTTGACCATGGCGAGGTTACTCGTGTCTCATTCGATATGCTACATTGCTATTTCACACACATGCATCAGTCAAGATTCGCAGTCTACGTCTCTTGTTTCTAGCCTTTGAAACTTACTTTGCGAGTATTTAGCGGCCTGAGTTTAAACTGTTCCAAGAATCCCAACAGGTCATCATCGTCATCGTTACAGTCATGATCACTTTGCCCAGCCGATTCTATGACCTGTAGGCGATCAGTGGTTTTTTCACCTTCGCCAACTTCTTCGTCGAAGATTGTCTCAGCCTCGTCTAATATCACGCATGGGGATTTGAGAACTGCCAAATTTTTTAATTGTGTTTAAGCTCAAGCGGTTTCGTTTTTTTGTTACCACATCATTCAATCGGGAGAATAAAGATTCACAAGGCGCGGATATGGCAGGCGTGGCAAAAAGTCTCTTGCCATTAGAAAGAGCACGGGAAAAGCTCTCTTTCGACTTTCATAAAAAGTGCCAACATCCTCATCGCCGTGCTCTCTTTCCTCAGAGAGATATGCCTTTATCTCGTCTGACCGCCCAGACCTGTCACGACAGAGAAAGCTCTCGCGCATACTTCCTCGCCTCATGATTTGTTTGATTGAAGTCAGATTCTCCCCTTCGTGCACCAGTGTAATTGAATCCCGTCGTCTCCACACCATCAAGATGCCGCTTATACTCCTCGTAAACTTGATATAAATAATCCTTGATTTTACCCAAGACCGAATGAGAGTAGCCAAGCTCCTTGAACGCATCCAATTTCAATCGAGGATCGCGTACCGAGGCAAGGTAAAGATTCTTGATCGAACTGATGTCTTCACCATCTATGGGATTGTAAGAAAGCAACTTTTCTCGCGCCCTAATGCGAAAAAGAGTTGCTACTCTCAAATCCTTTTGTTTGCCGGTCCTCAAGCTCCTCCAAAATCCTATGAACATAAGGGATTGTGAAACTAACTGTCAAGCTTTTGTGAGCTTGGAGAGCAGGTGTAGCTTCCCGAAAAATCCAAAGTATATCACGAACAGTTGGTAAATAGCTTCACTCTTCATTGGAGATGTTGAAGACCTTCAGCTCAAGTGTCTTGCATCTAGCTTCAGACAAACGACTTGTTGTAGTCAAAAGCTCAGTGATATCCGGTCTGAGAATAAGGAATCGATCGATCATGTTGTAAGTCGATAGCCACCGAGTATCATTGCTTTTCATAAGCTTTTCTGGCCCCGCCACTCGTCCTTCATTACGCTTGCGATCGGCGACAACTTCCAAAAAATAATTGTGCAAATAGCGATGTGCATCGATATCGTGAATGATGCTGCGGACAGTTTTCGGCAGCTTTTTTGTCTTGATGATCCAATCCTTCAATTCCGGGCGTGCGTCTTCTCGTTGAGTCTTTCCTTTGTTGGATTGAAACTCTTGCCTTTGGGACGTGTGAAATTTAGCATATAAATGCCTAAAAGTGCCTTATATATTTCAAACATATCTATTATATATTCCGCAGAGCAGAATCTATACTGACTTACTAATATATTTTGTGAAAAAAATATTTTTCGTGATTTGAGGCATATTCATATTCATATTAACTATTAAATAAAAAATTTAAGTAATTCTATTAATTATTAGACACATATTCTGGCTCCCAGTCCTTAATCAGATGTATCAAGCAAAAAAAAAAAAATTGCTCAATTACTAAAAGCGCGCGAAAAACTTATTACCGGCAACACTGGGTTGGATGGAGACGCGTCCGGCGGCCGGTGAGGTGAGGTGTTCATGCATGAAACAAGTTTGGCACATCATGAGCAAATTCGAGCATTTTGCGCTGCGATATATCTTTGTTCAGAGTATAACATTCATCAATTTATCCGAGCATAATTTTGCGTGAGAGGTTTTCTATCTAAGAATTTCAAGGACTTGCGTGTCGGGAGAAAGGCTGCATGCTTACTTGGGTTATGCTTGTCTGCACAATGTTTTACGACTCTCTCTTTACCTCAGTTTTAATCTGCTATACTACGATCACTGAGTACACTACGTCAAAAAAGTCTCATGAGTGACCTTTAGAAAATATAAGTAACGGTGACCAAGAATTCTGAGTTCAAGGTGACGTTCGAAACACTCGATGATCCTGAAGATGCGCTACACTTGAGTCACGCACATAAGTGGCACGTTGTAATTTTGGTCCCTATGACCCCCGTGTATATAACTTCAATCTCATCAGTATGGTCTTTAGCCTCGGCGTACATCGTGGTTGATTTCGGAGTAAGCCACGAACAGTCAGCATTGGGAGCATCGCTATACATCTGGTGTCTTGGAACTAGTTGCATCTTAATCTCACCAATTTCAGAATTTCATGGAAGAAAAGCTGCTTACGTATGTGGCTTATACATTGTATTTGCATTTTGGTTCGTTCCAGCCTTCAGCTTTAATTTTGGTTCTGTTCTTTTCTCAGGGGCATTTGCGGGCTTTTTTGTCTCCCCGTTCATGTCGGTCGCCTGTGGCACATTTTCCGACTTATTCAAAAATACAAAAAGAACAGCACACTCAAAGAAAGGCTAGTACGAGGAGCTGCATAAAGCTTTGATCTTGTAGTCGGTCTCTCCTTTTCTTGGTCCTGGCTTGGGCCAGATACTTTATGGTCTAGTGTGCCAGTATATCAACCACCGATGGCAGTTTGGAATTGTGTGTGTGGCCAGGGTTGATGTCTGTTTGTACCGGAGACATGAGAGCCCATTCTTTTGAGGAGAGAAGTTAAGCGAATGGGGAAGATCACCGGTGACGAGCACTACTTTGGAAATATAGAAGTTCATCGGGCATCTCTATATGAGACTATTCTAGTATATGAGACTATTCTAGTGTTTTCGAAAAGGTCTATAATGCTCATATTAAAACTATATGACACTAGCTCCATGCTTTTACTTCGATTTTATCTAGACTATCATTTACTTGTTCTTCTAATCATTTCCTTACATTTTGAGGACAGTATAAGACTTCAACGTACAAAGTCAAGGCCTCGGCTTTATATGACTTATTTTGGGCTTATGTCTCACTGCATTGTTGAGCCCGTCCCTCGTAAACAAGTGGCACAACAGACTTAATGCTCAGAACGATGGGAACCATGTTACAAAGCATATTTTTGCCTGTGATGATTAGCATGTTCATTGCGCCAATTGGACTCTCCATTCTTGCTTGGACATCCTACCCCGACCTACATTGGATTGGGCCAATTAGTGAGCACTTCGTGTTCAATTGTATATTTGCGTACACGGTGGAGCCACCGAAAGTACACTGCCTCTGCAATGGCGACTAACTCTTTTGTTCGATCTTTTTTGTCTAGCGTCTACCCGTTGTTCGGTCTTCGCATGTACGAGGCTATGGGCATTCAGTGGGCTATTACACTACTTGCTTTATTTGGCTGTGTGTTGATATCAATCCCATTCTATATACAAATTTGGAGTGGCGTTCCGAAACAGGAGCCCGTATACCTGGTCGGATTATTAGAAAATGCGATTTATCCTCTCACGTTCACGCATGCCTTCAATCGCGACGCGCGAAGGTTCCACCGAATTCTGCGGGCATGCTGACTGACTGGGTATAGATTGGAGCGCTCAATCATGCAAGAGCTTAAGACTCATGATCATAGACTTTTAGAAAAATACATATCTGATGGTTGTGCATAATCCTAACAACTGGTATGTCTTTCTTTGGATAAGATCAATTCTTTATCGAAGAAAAAGCCACTAACCTCGCAGGCATTGGGTCGACAAGAACTGCCTTCCATGGACAAAGAGTTACATGGATCAGCATGTCAAAGAAACATTGTTCGAAGACAACATATTTAAGCTCGCTATAAACGAAGTGAAGTCGGTTTCTGGGGACTGTGACGTCACTCAAAGGAAAGGAAAGGTTTTATGTATCTACGACATGAAGCTTGTGTTCTCCGTTGAAGGCGTAAAGAAGGATGAGGGGAAAGACTTGCTGGGAACAATAACCATTGATGAATTTGTGCATGACCAGGACGAGGATGAATACGTTTTTGAAGTTGTGTCCGAACATTCTTCTGACATCAAGCGGTTGCTTGTACCAATCCTTCGAACTAGGCTAATGAAGTTCCAGCTGGATCTCATCCTGGCTCATGGCAGGGACGTGCAAGACACCACATTGTGAGAAGGTTTGAATAGAAATATGCATTTTTAACTCAAAGTGTTTATAAATATCGACTTTTTCATTCATTCGTGGCCAAGCTTTTGCGCGTATGTAATAGCATTGCCTAGCATCCGTCAAACCCTTCTGGGACACCTTTGGCATGCCGCGACCCATTGCGGTGATTGAGGTATATCTGGATGTCTCCATAAGTGTTTTGGTCTTTTCCGATACTGTACCAAGGTATAAGACCCAGCTCGATTGTTTTGATGATCTTGTAGACTTCTTTGTTTTCGTAAGGAAGACCAGTGGCTGGATCAAAATAGCGAGCCTCTTTGCCTGAAATGAGGCAGAGCTTTTTGTTTCCATTCGGAAGATATAGACCTGAAGGCGCCTCTGTACGAATTTGTATCTCTGAAGTCTTTTCATTTTGCACATCTGCCTCTTCTTCCTCGAAGCATTCTTTCACACCAAGACGGGGAAGTCTCTTAAGCGCTTCAAACATTGCACTTTCTTCTGTGATCTCGGTGACAGGCGCCAACAACTCGTTTTCCTTCTCCTCTTTCGGAGCGGCATAAGGGTTATCCAGCCTGATGCTGCTTTTGAGTACTGTTCTCCCATCTCTGAATCTCCTCGAGGATCCGAGATTAGCATCTTCACCAAATATGGCTGCCTTTATCTTTTTTTCTGAGAGATGAGGGTAATGGTCCTCGTCAAAATTTATGAGAATGATGTCATTCTTGCCGACGAGTTGAACGGGACCTTCATAGACATGGCCGTCTCTGTCAGCTCGGTATAAACTTTCAGTATCGTACAACTCGTTCGAGTCCGAGTACTCTGAGTCGCTATGATTGTCCGGTGCTTGTTCGTCGCCCTCTGAGACAGCAAACTTTACCTTCTTTTCGTCGATATTAACATTTTCAGATGAATGTTGGTCGCCCGGGCCAGAGGAGTCCTTCGTTTCTGCCGCGTGGAGGTCTATGAGTGCAGAGTCTTGCACCTTCTTTGATGAGCCTTCCGCAGACTCAAATAAGTGTTTGACTGGTTCAGTTTCGGCTTCATCTTCATTACTTTCTTTCGGGTTCTCTCTACCATCGAACGTCTCAGTACTGCTTGAGGAGTTGAGCGTCTCAACCTTATCTGATATTTCAAGCCCGAGCTCGGGCTCTTCATCTTCGTGGATCTGTATTGGAGTCAGAAGCACACCATCTAGTTCCTCGACGGCTTCATCCGAGCCTGTTGTGAGAGATATGCCACTTTGAGCCTCCGGGTTTTTTGGATTCATCTCCGATGCATGTGGTTCTGATTCATGCGTAACTTCACCAGGATTTTCCTCTCGCTCTTTCGATTTTGTCACAAACGAATCTTTAGAAGCGTGATCTGTGATGCCAACGTTCTCGAACTCCTTGAACCTTTCTTCTTTCGCAGCCTTCCTGGACTCACGCTCTTCCTCAAGTTCACGTAGGCGTTTTTCTTCTTGCTCTGCAATCCGTAGTCTCTTTTCCTCGCGTTCTTTCTCAATTCGTTTCTTTTCTGCTGCTTCTTTTTCTTCCTTGATTCTTTTCTTTTCCATCTCTTTCTTGTAATACGGTAATTCAGTGTCGATGTCCCCTGGACGTGGCTCTTCAGGATGATCCGAAGCTGGTCTTCTCCTGCGGCCCTTTCTCTTCTTATCAAAAAGGTCTTGAACATGTCTCGCATCTTCAATCTCGTCAACGGGGGAAACGAAAGTCTTTTTCGAAAGAAGGCGTATCACGTTGCGTAGCTTAGGTCGTCTTTGCTGGAAGAGTAGCTTCTGGTGCTCCTTTTTGACGATTTCCTGTTCAAGAAAGCTGTGTAACGACAAAACGTTCTCTTTTTCAGTCTCCACGGCCTGCGCGAGTCTTTCCTCTTGAGTGAGCTGGACCTCGTCAACTCTGACCACTGGCGCGAGAGCGGCGCGTCGTGTCTCGTCTTCTTTCAATTTTTGAACCAAAATCTCCTTATTTTTCATGGCTGACTTTCTTGAAGAGGCTCTCCTATCAATGTCCAAAAGCAACTCGGAGTGCTTTGCCTTTGCCTTTGGCTTCGCTTTCTCAGTGAAGAGCTTATGTTTCTTGATTGCGGGTATAAGAGTGCTGGCTTTCCTTTTCCTTTTCTTTTGTCTTTCAGTGCTCTGTAATTCTCTTTCGCCTTCGCTATCGTCGTTATCCGAGGCCGATATATCCGAGTTTGAGAGCATTTCATCGGAATTTACCTCTGCGTCAGTGGCTTCTTCATCACCAGACAGGCGCCCCTTTTCCAGCTTTTCGGCAGCTACGATTTCAATGTCTTCGTTGATGTTTCCGTTCTCATCTGCATCATCGCTGTCTGACCCGCCCTCTTCCGAATTTTCGAATTCTTCGTCATTCTCATCTTCTTGAAATAACAAATGAACATTTTCGTCTTCCTCGGAGTACACCACATTTGAAATGCCTGTTGCCTGTTCTTCTCTTTCAATGAGCTGCTTGAGCCTAGACCCAGCATTCACTCTTCGGGCTCTGGTTGCCACTAGACTGTCCGAGTCCGCCATTGAAGAATGTTGAGATTTACAATGCAAAGAGTGTGGTGGTGTTCGATGTCAAAGATTCGCGGCACCGAGAACGTACTCTTGCAGTCAAAGGCCAGTTTGAATGATGACTGAATATGTCTACATATTGTGAAAATAAAAACCTCGCAAGCTCGTTAAAGAAGGAGTCGAGCGCTTCGTGTTAAATCTGTTATTTGTCAAAATACAAGAATTTAACTCTTATTGTGTCTAAGTTTACTACATTTTTTTGTGTTGTGAGGTTGAAGTTTGGAAAATCGCTCACTATCCAAATAAAGAAAGAGTGTACTAAAAATCGAATAGTACAGAATTCCTTGCATAGCCATGTAACACATTTTTCTATTTTGCTTAATCTTAATTTAAATATAATATTGAAATGAAATTCGTCGAAGAAAGGTCTATTGTATCAAATTCCATCTACATCAGCCCATGAGGCGCGTGCACGAACAGATACGCGATCACCACAAGTTCTTTGGGATGATTGGACGAACATTCCATATTACACGTCAAATACAAGCTTGTCGAAGATTTAGCGTATCACTATTGCTCAAGAATGATACACGCAAAGCAACTTTTGCTTCCAAGGAGGAAATGTCCCACTTCAATGCCCTTGCCTCCAGCTGGTGGGATGTGGATGGACCTCAGCGGATACTTCACAAGATGAACTTGCTAAGAATGGACTACATTAATGAGATCATCAAGAATAACACAAAGTTGAACACAGATGCCTTGACACCGGATGAAGAGGTATACATCGCGCCTTACAACTTGGACCTTCTTCCCAAGCCGATCAAGGAGAGAATACTACTGGAACAAGACGAGAAGAGAGCTGAGATATTCGCTGAAAGGCCTCTCAGGGCCTTGGATGTCGGCTGCGGGGGCGGGATTTTAGCTGAGTCTTTAGCCCGCCTCAACTTCGTCGATTCCGTGAAGGGTCTTGATTTGTCGACTGATGTGTTGGAGGCGGCTAAGGTCCACATGCAGAATGACCCTGACCTCGAAGATGTTTTGCAGTACGAATACAAGGCCGTGGAAGACTTACCAAAGGATGAGAAATATGACATCATCACTGTCTTTGAAATGCTCGAGCATGTCGAGTTCCCAGCTCAAATTTTATCTGAGGTATTTGATCGATTAGAAACTGGCGGTTTTGTGTTCTTGTCCACCATCAACAGGGATTTAATCAGTTGGTTCACCACGATTTTCATGGGTGAACATGTTTTAGGGATCGTGCCTGTAGGGACTCACTCCTTGAAGAAATACATAAATGAGGCTGAAATTCGGCAATGGTTGCTCGAGAGCAACTATAAGCACATGTGTCAGGTTGTTGACTCGCGTGGCTGCATCTATTTGCCCGCATGTGGCTGGAAATTCACAAGCAACGCGCAAGTCGGAAACTACTTCATGGCTATCCAAAAGACGAGCTAGCATGTTCGATTATTCCCGCATTGTAAATAGCAAGAACAGCCTAATCGCCATCGATGTTCCTGGCTTCAAAAAACCGGACAAGAAAATATGTCGTAGCAAGCCTAAATGCACCAATATCTCTATTTCATGGTACAAATTATCATCATGTTTACCTAATTCTATCTCATTGTCAAGAATCACACTGCTTACTGAGATGCACACTGCACACCTTGGCCTTGTGCTCCCTCCTCCTCGTCGGAATCATAGGCATCACGTCTGCCACTAGATTGGTGCAATCTTGGGTCGACCTCTGTCAATTCACACTCATCAATCTCAGCACCCTTTGGAATAGTGAACTTGGTTCTTGGTGGCAAGATAGACTCCAACTGCTTCAACTTCTCCTCAGAAGCGAATTGGCTTTCTGGGAATTTCACAGAAAACTTAATAAACAAGTTGCCCCTGTCACTGTTTCTGTATACCGGCATACCCTGCTTCTCAATCACACGCAAAGACCCTGGGGAGATCACCTCACCCGGGAGAACATTGAACTTGATGTAGTCACCAGAGATATGCTTGAATGAGACTTCACCACCAGCCAAAGCAGTCAACAAGTCAATTTCAGCCTCATAGAACAAGTCGTTGCCCTTTCTCGTGAACTTTTCATGAGGCTTTTCGTCAACGACAAAGACAACATCGCCAGGGGTAACACCCGGCTCTTGATCACCCTCTCCAGAAAAAACTATTCTTTGACTATCCTTCATGCCGGGATCTATGTGGACCTGCAAAATCTTGCGCTCGGCCAGGGTCTTTTTGCCCTTACAAGCGGTACATCTGTCCTTAGCGTCGCAAATGTCACCGCTTCCTTGACAAACGTCACAAGTGGTCTGAAATCTTTGAATCATAGGGCCCATTTGTCTAGTGACAAACTTCATACCAGAACCGTGACACGAGCTACACTGCTTGATCTTACCCTCTTTACCACCACGACCGTCACACAGCTTGCACAACACGGTCTTGTTCAAGGCTAACTTGGCGGTTCTACCCTTGTACAACTCTTCCAATGTGCATGAGATGGTGTGCTTGATATCTTTGCCTCTGGTAGGTCCTCTAGAAGCACCGCCCCCCATGCCGCCGAAACCGCCACCGAAAAATTGCGAGAAGATGTCGTCAGCTCCCATACCTCCTCCCATGCCACCGGGGCCACCGCCGCTCAAGCCCTCAACACCGTAAGAGTCGTACACCTCTCTCTTCTGGTCGTCCGAGAGAACCTCGTATGCTTGTGACAACTCTTTAAATTTTTCTGCCGCCTCTGGAGATGGGTTCTTGTCCGGATGGTATTTCAACGCCGCTTTTCTGTATGCTTTTTTCAACTCATTTTCACTAGCCTGAGGCGATACGCCTAAAAGATCGTAGAACTTAGTGTCTTTCACCATTGTGGTCAATTTTGTCCTATGAAGAGGTTGGAATAATTATGCTACCCAAACGGCCGTACTGAAACCTCAAGACACAGGAAACCAATGCTTATGAAGCAGAGATTTTTCGTTGCGCGCCGTTTTGTGGAACATTCTACAGCTTTCGCGTGCACGTGATACGATGAGCCTGGGTCAGATAAGGCATCGCCCAATTTGTGACTTTGGTAAGGGGAGAAGGCATCACAAGTAGTTTAAATTACCAGCCCTACGTGCGTGCAAAATGTCGAGTTGAGACCGAGGTAGAAAATGGTTCTATACGTCAAAATCACTGTTGATTTTACGAGTCCAGTTTATACTCGCCCTACAAGTGCCAAAACGCGAAGTTAAATGTAAGAATGGGAGGGAGAGACGTGTAAGAAGATGAGCAATACCCGAGCTGAATATTCGATTTTGCCTTGGTGATTCGATTGAACTAAATTGTCTTTATTAACATGAATATGGCTTGATCTATGGTATCTTGCATTAAGGTAACTTTTCAAGGCCATAGCAAAAGGCTTGAGCACGTTTTAACCAGCATGCTCAACTACTTTAGTGACCAATTTTCCGCTCCTGATAGTGTGGCTCAATTGTTCTGGGACTGGAATTTCCTTGAAGTCCTGACCTTCGAGTACGTTGATGTTCAATGCGGTGGTGTTGGAACTGATAATTTGCGAGTTTGCGTCCACGCTCTCCTGCGACAAGTAAATGCTACCCTCCTCACACTTGTCTACACTGATCAAGGGCACAACGCCGGTGACCTGAACACCAAATTTCAAAGATTTTATCACATCTACACCAGAGATCAAGGAGTCGACAACAACACCGGTCTTTGTTGTTTCTGAGATCGAGACAGCATTTCCCTTTCCCTTGATCTGGATAGTGATACCGTTCGTCTTACCAATGAATACAGACTGGTCCTTTTCAACTTGAATCACAATAGGCTCAGATGCATCAGCAGAAGTGAAATTTTCAATAATCCACTTAGACCCGTCAACAAGCTCTTTGCGGGCGGGTTTTTCTTGCGGCACATTGGATTTGGTGGACAAAGCCCGGGGCTTTTTAGGAGGGGTCGGCTTTCGTTGAAGAGGAGCTTGATTTTTTAATTCAGGGTTTTTGTGAGTCATCTGCGACTTGTCCACCTTCTTAAGACCAGCTGTCACATTAGAACCCTTGTTTAAGTCGGCGAACACGGCACTCAAACCACCTGTTTTACTCGAATCAGCCGACTCTTCGAATAAGTTAGCTGGTGGCGCAGGAGGTGGAGGAGGAGGGGGCGGAGCACTACCGGAAGTTCCTTTGACAGGAGGTGCAGCAAGCTTGGAATCGTCGAGAGTCCAGTCCGAAGTGGCCAATGACTCCTCCAACGATTTTCCCTTTGGGTTCCAAGAAGGACCTGTTGTATGGAATTCTTTAACATAAGTACGCAATGCATCAAATACTGCCATAAATGCTTTGACCCATTCAGCATGAACGGCGTCTTTGTTCTTGAAGTCTTTGATGACTCTATTAGCCCAAAATTGTGCACTATCCTTTATTTCGGAAATAAAAGACACAGGGGATTCACTCACAATCCATCCCAAAACAGGTGCGCCGTCGCTCAATGTGTTCAAGTGGTTGAAGAACTCCGAGCGACGGTTGGCATCCTTAGTGGCGCTGACGGCGCCAATTTTTTCATTTATGGGCTTCAAAGCGTTTGAGAAAGCTGTATCAGAGAAAGAAGGCTTCTTGGTTTGAGATACGATATTCAAAAATCGTGTTTGAGCCACGAAGGCGTCTTTGACATTGCCAGCAACCTCTCCCACTACCGAATCGATTTTGCTCGAAAGTTCAACAAATGGCTCCACATGACTCTTGATGAGGTCCTCGAACTCACGCACAAATTTCACATTCTCTGGAGTTTTTGGTCCAGAAGAAACCTCCAGAGCAGAGGATCCGCTCTCAGATTGATTGTCTGCACCGCCAATCACGGTGATGCCTGTTTTATAAGAACCCTCTTGAGTTTGAGTGATTTCCTCCAAACGGGAGGTAGCGTGTTCCAAACGCTTAAGAATGTTGACTATATTGTATCCTTGAACGTTGAACTGATTTTCTTCCAGCATCTTGTTTATGGTGGATATTGTGATTATTATCGTGTGGTCAGGGTGGACAGGAACTGCGAGTGAATCGCGACACACGATGTCACTCACCAAAGAGGCCGGCTGCCAAGACACGTGCTCGATTCTGGTCCTGGTCGGTACGCGTCCGTACGAAATACAGTGGTATAATTGACTTGGGCAACAAAAATTTTGTAGAGATTTCTTTTAGAAGATGAACTACTTTGACTCATCATTCGAAGGCTGTGATTTATACTTTGATTGACACACAGAGCGGATGCACTTTCAAAGAGTGCGTAAAGATGCCTTGGAGTGTTGAAGAGTTATCATGATATGACCTGCTAAAGACAATTTTTTTTTTTCTCCTGCTTGAGTGTGACCAGTAGTATGAGAAGTTTCACATGTCCGTTTGTGTTTGAATGGTTTGATCGAAGAAGCCAAGCCTGTAGCCAGCATGTAGGCCGACACAGCAAACCCCATCGAACGACGCACGCTGACTCAAGAACACCAGCGCATGCGCACCTATATATCCGGAGAACAACACTAACGGGACGAGTGAACAACATACTTTCGAGCAGGCCATTCACACGTCACACTCAAAGCTCAGAAAACTTTTTGGAAACATGACACACAGAGAGCCTGAGCTCCAGCCACAAAAAGTGCATTATATACGGGAATCGGTCGCTCCCTCAGGCTCAGAACCATTCTATGACAACTACAAAGAAGGCGTGCCCATTGCAATTGACTTTGGCTCCGATACGGTGAGAGCTGGCTTGACTAATGCACCTCAACCTTGCAACTTGTTTCCAAACATTGTCGCTAAGCACAGAGACAGGAAATCGAACAACACGCTCACGTTGATCGGCAATGATATTTATAGGGAATCCGTGCATTATCCTACGCTTAGAACGGGCGCGAAGTCGCCTTTTGATGGCATGATGATCACTAATTGGGACTCTGTGGAGAGCATCCTAGACTACTCCTTGGAGCATCTTAGTGTAACTTCCAACAACGGCAGTCTCAACAATCCTGTCATCTTGACCGAACAGGCTGCGGCCCCCTTCGGATATAGAAAGGGCATGTATGAAATTTTCTTCGAGGCATACCGTGCACCGAAAGTGGCACTTGGCATTGACTCGCTTTTTTCATTTTACGTCAATTCCAAAAATCGGGATGGCTTGGTCGTGAGTGTCGGAAACAATCTGACCCACATCATACCAGTTCTACAGGGCAAAGGAATACTCACGAATTCAAAGCGCATTGAATGGGGCGGAGAGCAGCAACTGCAATTTTTGCAAAAGGCCTTGGCACTCAAATACCCTTACTTTCCGACAAGACTCACCAACGATCACACAAAAAACATCATTCAGGATCATGGATATGTAGCAAAAGACTACGCTTCTGAATTATCCACGATTTTGGACATGGATGTTTTGGAAAAAAAAGATATCGTAATCCAGGTTCCTGTAGAGATCGCGCCAAAAAAGGCAGAGAAGTCGGAGGAAGAGCTTGCCAGGCAAGCAGAAAAACGCAAAGAACAGGGCAAGCGACTTCAGGAGCAGGCCCAGAAAAAAAGAGTCGAAAATCTCATTCAGAAAGAAAAAGAGCGCGAGTATTACACGAGTCTCAGGGAGACAATTTCGACCTTGAGTAAGAGCGAAGCCGAGAGGCGCGTTCTCGCCGAAGATTTCGAAAGCGTGGCGGAGTTGCACAAGTACATCGCCAGCTTAGAAAGGTCCATAAAACGGTCGAGATCCCTGGAAACCGAAGAGCCCGAGGAAGAAGTGGACCCTGCCTCAGCTTGGCCCTTGGCTGAGGTTCCCGACTCTGACTTGAACGACGAGGAAATAAAGGAGAAACGCAAACAAAAACTTCTCAAGAGTAACCACGATGCTCGAATTCGAATGAAAGAAGAAAAGAAAAGGGAGGAGGAGGAAAGACAAGTCTACTTAAAGGAACAAGAGGAATGGAGAAAGCGCGATTTGAAAAGCTGGTGTGACGCGAAAAGACTAGAACTAGCACAAAAAATTTCAGAATACAAGCAAAGACTTAAAGCCATGGATGCCATGAAAGACAGAAAATCCATGGCTGCTCAGCAGAGAATGAAGAATATTGCGGACTTGGCTAGCGAACAAGCTTCTGGTGCCGCTGCTAAGAAGCGCCGTCGAAATATCCCAACCGCCACCATTGACAATGACCCCAATGATACCTTTGGATCGAATGATGCAGACTGGAATGCCTACCGTGACATAAGTAATGCGAGCTTAGAAGATGAGCAAGAAGCCACGGGTGCTGAAATTGCCAGAATTGAGCAAGAGTTATTGGATTTCGACCCCGATTTCCATACGGAAGATACGTTTGCAGAATCGGACAAATTTGACTGGAAGAATCTGGTACTTCACAAATTCGTCCATGGACCACGACCAAATTTGACTCTCACAATGCAGGCAGAAGGCCATGATCCGGAAGAGTTGATGAAGGATCCGGAGATCATTCGTCGGAATCACCAAGTTCACATAAACGTGGAGCGCATTCGTATTCCTGAGATTTACTTCCAGCCACAAATTGCAGGTCTAGATCAGGCAGGTATTCCTGAAATTATGCAGAACATACTCTTGCGCAATTTTGATGGCAATTTTGAGGTTGGCGGTCAACTGAGAGCCTTGATGCAGAATATATTCTTGACAGGAGGAGGCACATTGCTCCCTAACTTTGCGGATCGCTTAAGGTCGGAAGTGACTAGTTTTCTACCAACTGGGGCGCCTCTCAACATTCTACAAGCAAAAGACCCTCTTTTGGATGCCTGGAAGGGTATGCAGAAATGGTCCACTTCTGCTCACGCGAAGGAAAATTATGTTTCTAAAAAAGAGTACGATGAGTACGGACCTGAATACATTAAAGAGCATGGCCTTGGAAACGTTAGTCTTCGTGATCTATAGATAAAACTACAGCTCCTTAGTTCAAACCATCGATTTCATACTATAATACACTACTTCTTAGCAAGAGGATTAATACCCTTTCTCTTCATACTTCTTTTGATGGACTTGTCGATCAACTCGGAGTCCTCCTCGTTGTCAAACTCAGCAAAGTCGTCATGAATAATACCGTCCTCTTCGGCTTCTGCCCGGGCCAAGGATTCTTTCTCCTTCGCGCCAGACTTGCTGATGTCATGTGGAGATGAGGCAATCTTCTTAAACTTTGCCACATAAAAACCATCGACGTTGTAAGTGTGAGGATAGTAACGTCTAGTCAAGGAGATGGAAGGGTTGAAGTGTTTGCCTCTAAAAGAAGTAAAACCCGCCTTACCAATCTGCAAGCCCGACTCAACGAGCTTGACATTTGGCCTCTTTCTCAATGCGTAGTCCACCACGGCTTCATTTTCCTCAACGGCCACGGAACATGTGGAATAGACAATGACACCACCAGTGGCAGACTGTGCGTTGACTGAGTCAATAGCACTCAACAATAACTGTTTTTGCAAGTGAGGAATCTGTATGAAATCCTTCTCGGTACGAGACACCTTTACGGACTCGTCCTTCGCAATGACACCAGTACCAGAACAAGGAGCATCCAACAAGACTCTGTCAAATCCACCAATCACCTTTGGAAACTCACGCGCATCGTAGTGGCAAACAATGGTGTTCTTACAGCCCAACCGCTGGATGTTAGCAATCAAGGATTTGGTCCTGGCCTTATTGGCATCATTGGCAAAGACACATCCAGTGTTCTTCATCAAAGCAGATATGTAGGTTGTCTTTCCACCTGGGGCTGCAGCCATGTCTAAAACACGCTCGTTTTCCTTGGGGTCCAATGCCATAACGGGCAAAAATGACGATGCAGCTTGCAAAATGTAGTGACCAGCCAAGTATTCCGGAGTAGCACCGATAGGCACCTGAGAGTCGAAAATTTGCAATCCCACCTTGGTCCACGCACCAATTGGCTGCAAGTTAACACCACGGTTAACAAGGGTTTGGGCTAAGTCTCTTCTTCTAGTTTTCAAGGTATTTGTTCTGACTGTCGTGGGTCTAGCGACCTCGTTGGCTTCGAAAAATTCAATAGCCTCAGACGGAGAGAAGAGACTGAAAAGCTTGTCTGCCAAAAATTCAGAATAGCCGAAGTACTCGCAGATATCTTTAAGGAGCCTCGTAGTATAGTCAGCACGAGACTTGCCCTCCTCAGATAATTCCTTGAAGTTTTCCAATACCTTCACAATCTCGAGCATGCGTGTTCTGACCGTGGTGATGTCAACGGGCTGCTTAGAAAGTTCAGCCTCCTCCTCCTCTGTTGGCAATACCTTGGCTCTGGGCTGAGGCGCACCTTGAACCAATTCTAACTCTGCCTCCTCGGCTTCCAACTCATCCTCTTCATCAAGCTTTTTGGAGAAGGCTTCCATATTTTCGGCATTTAAGTCTTCCAATTCGTCGTTATCTTCATCGTCAGAAAATATAGGGCGAGCTCTGCCCTCTTCGTCAGAATCGTCAAATTCGTCATTTTCACCTTCAAGTTCCTCAACATCAAACTCATCGTTTTCAGGAAGCGAGTCGTTGTCATCATCAAAAAGCGACTTTTTGGCGGAGGCCAACTCTTTCAAATCGACCTCGGGGAGGTCCTCAGGAATCTCTTCCTCATCCTCCCTGGACTTCTTCACATGCTTTTTGCTTCTCTTCTCGCCCTCATCACTTCTTTTTCTCTTTTCCCTGTGCTGAGGTTTCGAGGATTTATTTGTCTTTTTTCCCAAAAATTCGTCCAACGATGGTGGAACTCCTTGCTTATTCTTAGCCCGTCTTCCCATTGTATTTAGCTGTGCTTAGTCGAGGAATATAGTAGGAAATCTGCGATGAGCGTGGAAAATTCGCATCTCACGAAATCCGGAGGTGAGCGAAAAAAAGGCCAGTGAGAAACTCATCACGACGCCAGATCGTGCAATTGAAGCAAATCCTAAACTATTTTGATCAATTTAAGAAGAAAGTCCTTTCACGCATTTTTGGCGATCAAGATACTGGTGCAAGACTCATTGAAATTTATCTTCATAAACTCTGCTTTATCATCACATAGTCTATACAGTCAAGCATCACGTTCAAAGTAGTGCATCGATAAAAAGCATCTGGTCATAGACACGAACTGCCCAGCTTTTTTCAATTGCCACCACGAAAAGTTTAGATATAGCATCGAAGTTATCGAAAAATGGACTTGAATAAGAGCCATTCGACCATTGTCGCCAACCAGCACGTTCTCATTAGATTACCATCGGAAGGCTTGAAGATTGTGTGCTTGAAAGAGGACGGAACCATCAGTTTGGGAAAATTTGGAGCATTCAAGGTCGAGAGTATATTGGGACACCCTTATGGAACGACATTTGAAATAATAGAGGACCAAGTTGCTGTTCCTGTCAAGTCATTAACCGGGGTGGATGAAGTTCTCGAGAATGAGATTGACGACGAGCAGCTTACTAAGGACCAGGTCACCAAATTCTTCGAGGTTAGCGCAGAATCAAATCAAGATATTATTAATGTTGGCTCCAAAATTCAAAAATTGGACAGCAAACAGATCGATGAATTGAAGAAATCCGGTGCTTCCTCTGACATCGGGCAAAAAATCATTGAGCAAATTATTGCTGGACATTCCGCCTTCGACAAAAAGACGCTATTTTCTCAGCAAAAATACTTGCGCCGCAAACAACAAAAGTTTTTGCGTAGGTTTCAAGTCGAATACTTGGGCCTGTCCCAACTTTTGCAGTATTACATTGACAAGGACATTCAGCGAGTCAGAGACATGAGCGAGGAGACCTTAGGTATGCTTCTCAGCAACGCGAACATCCGCCCAGGAGGAAACTACTTACTTGTCGATGATACTTCAGGGGTTGTTGCCTACGCGATGTTGGAAAGAATGCAGGGCAAAGGAAGTATTCTTCTCATACATGAAAATGAGCATGCGAACTTGGCCGCCTTGCGCCATTCTGATTATTCTGAAGAGTATCAGAAAAAGATGATCAAAACCTTGAGCTGGCTTCAATTTGCTGAGCCAGAAAACGAAAAAATCGACTGGGAAGAGCTTCCGCAGGAGGAGGTTGACGAGATGAGGCCGACCAAAAGGCTTCAATACCACAGGAGAGTGAAAAGGGCATCCGAAATCAACGATGCTCTAAACATGGTTACCGAGAGCAATTTCGACGCGTTTATCTCTGTGTCGACACTTCATATCCCGTCATTCTTGTCTTTGGTAGTGCCTCGCGTCGGCGGATCTCGTCCATTAGTGTTTTACAGCCCTTATAAAGAAGCACTCTTGGAGACCCAACACGAGCTTTCGAACGATAAGAGAGTGTTGGCTCCATCGATATACGAGACCAAAGCCAGGATATATCAAACGATCCAAGGCCGTTTGCACCCGCTAATGACCCTGCGGGGATATGGTGGCTATATCTTGACCGGAACAAGGGTCTTCCCTGCGGTGCACATTAACGCAGTTGGAAAGGGAACGAGAAAAAAGCCAAAAGCAGAAGTAACCGCCACACCCGAGGCGCCATTGGCCTCTTCTTCAGAGACGCCTCGGGTGAGTGAGGACGTAACCATGGAAGGTTGATAATGCCTGATGTTTTTTTATTTCTCGTGACATTACGTTACTCGAAATTTATTTATACATAGAAAATCACATGCTTTCGTCAAGACTCTAGATAACCCCCGTTGACGACGGTGCGGAGGAAAGACATCAGGGAACCGTTTTCCCAGGCTACAACACAGCGCAAATTATTCGACAGATCAACAAATCTTCCACATGTCCAGCCCCTCGGAAGCCTTCTGGCGGTATGTATGACCTGATCCTCATAACCGAGCTCGAAAATTATTCCTTTGGAATCAAGAGGCTTTGCCAAATTATCTATAAGCGCATCGTAAAACTCGAGGTGCCCAATCAAAGCTTCTTGTGGCTCGTACAACTTGACAGATTTTTCAGGCCCACCCAAAGCCACTGGCATTTTGTAGTCTTCCACGGGCACATACGGCGGGTTTGCAGTAATGAGATCCACAGGCATGTGTTGTTTTGTGGCCCGAAAATTGAAAAGGTCAGCTCGCCAAATATCAATATCCATGCCGGTCTGCTCCTTGTTCCGCAAGGAAAGCTGTATAGCGTGTTCACTGAAGTCAAATGCTCGGACTCTCGCGTTTGGTACCAAATGCTTCAATAAAAGAGGAATGCACCCACTTCCCGTACACGCATCAAGAATAGAGATGTTTGAGTTTGCTGAATGGTTGATGGATCGTGCTAATTCTGTCGCCCATTCCTCAGTTTCCCATCTGGGTATGAGTACATTCTTTTCACAGAGAATATCTAGTGGTCCAAATGGCTGGGTGCCCAATATGTATTGAAGAGGTTCATGCCTTGAGCGTCTTGAAACGGCATTTTTCCACTTTGAATGCGGGAGTTCTTTTTGAATCCATCGTAGCTCAGCCTTGGCTTGATCCAAATTATGCGTTGCTTTTAAAATAGGAGGCAATAATGGATTGTGGGAAAACGCTTCTCTGATGAGCTTGGACGATATTCGTGGCATCCGATGAGTTCTGAGTCGATGTGCGGAGACGTGACATGATAAGTGTCGCAGTCGAAGTAGTAGCCAGAGACATCACGAGTTCCAATGAGATCCATGCGTTGCGTCTCACGCCAAGTAAACTCTTGAATAAGCAAAGGTCGCCATGAAGTTACAGTTTTAAAACATAATGCAGAATTATTCCTTCATGTGTTTATTTTATATTTACAAGCTTACAACCCCTTTCTAACGTAGTACATGTATGACCTCTCGTGAACGTGATCTGGGAATGGGGAGATAACCTCAGAGTGGCCTGGTCTTGCCACTGGATCATTCAAGTAGATGGCATGGCATGTTTCGAAAGAAATCTCGATGTGATGAGGCAAAATGGCGAATGCTCCAATAAATGGCCTTGGTGTCCATGGTGTGAAAAACGGCTGTGATGGATCTTGACGACCAAACAAGCCTTTCTGCCATGGCAAATTTACAATGGCCTTGGATTCATCCTCAAGTACCACATCTTTTTCCAATGGTGCGACAGATTTCAAGGACTTCCCAAAGGCTGGCGAAAACGGAATAGTCTTGGCGTCTTCGGGCAATTTAGACTCTTCAGCATTGCGACGGACTCTTTCTAATTGTTGGTTGACAATCTCGCTCAAAATTTTCTTGACGCTGGAGGCGTCCTTTGCTGCCGCTGGGGATGCGAAATCAGCGCTCTTCGTAGTGATGAACTTCACGCAGGCATCAAGTGAGTGTGTGTTGATTAAGTTGTGGCTCGCTTTCTTTAAAATCTTGTAAGCCTCAACACACTTGACAGAATCTGTCTTATTGGATGCCACCAACGAGAGAAATTGCTCGGGTATAAGCTCCTCGGCCTCCTTACCGGCAGCAATTTCCAAGATTTTGTTCAAGAGCACTTCCCTTGTGGTATTTTTTTGCGTCTTGAGCATGTCAGCCTCAATAGCGGCGTTGAACTTCTTGACAGTCTCGATTCTTGACTCCTTATTGACCTTGTCTAGAGTGTTCAATGACTTGGGCTTGGTTTGCTTCAATTTCCAAACATCCTTTGGAGTCTGCTTGGCAGCATTGACGTATTTGTTCCACACGGCAATCTGCTTATTGTCCACCTTTACAGCCTGTTCAACACTGGGCTTGACTCTTCCCATTGCAAGCATGACTTTTTCTGGGGCAACGCTGAAAACGTCTCCGCTCTTCAAGGGAAATGCCGGATGTCTGATCGTGACACCATTCACTTGAACAGATCCGCTTCTAATGAATTCTCTAGCTTGCCTGACAGATGACGCAAACATGGAGCGGAATAATGCGAACTCAAGTCGCTTCTCCAAAACGGCAAAAGTCTGCAAACTCATTGGTGTAGGCGACACTTCCACACCTTTTAAAGAGGCATCTAGCTGGGCCACCGATTCCAAGTTTGGCAGGAAAAGGGTTTTCCATCTGCTTTCTGTCAAGTGTTCGCCGTGGTATGCTCTCGTTTCTCTCTTGGCTTTCCACTTTTGTTGAAACAAAGTCAAACCCTGGTATTTGATCGGCTGCTTTTTGTACAAGTTAAACAAATTGTACTTGTTCATCGAGGCCCGCACACGGCCCCTGGCCGTGGAAAACAAGTTCGACGCTTTTCTGGGCATGATATGCTTAGCGACCTGATAATGCAATATGAAAAAGCGTTCGTAGCACCGAAAAAAGACACAAAAAAAGTCGTGCGACAACCAAAACAAGTCTACAGACCACCTTTGCAAATTGATCCAGGGACAAACGGGGAGTACTGTGCTATGAGCCCAATTCATAGAATAGCTTTGGGGCTGTTTTACTCTCTCATATGCTGTATTCTAATTACTGTGGCAGAGACAACAACGTTGAACCATATGCTTCATCGGGATTTCGAACTGGGAGATTGAGTCAAAAGCTAGAAGGATTACAGCTATTTGTCGTCTAAATGAGAAGCCAGCATTAAATTAAGTTCATATTCTAGCTGACCATATTCGGGTCACAAAATGTAATTTGTGACGAATGGTGCCGAGATAAAATAATGGCTGCGACACGGAAATCTAACTTAACATGATGCAGATCGCACTTTGTAGTAGTACACTCAATATCATGGCTGGCTACTCACCAGAATCGAGCATGCCTGAAGTTAAAATATGGAACATAGAGCAAGAAATCGAGTTGTTTAGTCTCATTTGCGATTTCAAGCCCGCTGGGGCCGAGAAAGACAAGAATATCACGCAAATCCTTCTACGCATAAATGAATGTATTAAGCCCGATGAGAAGATCACCGAGGATCAGGTTTGGAGCAAACTCGATACCCTTTTCGATCTTCAGGAAGTTGAAAGGGTAGAAAATGACCAAGATGAAAACCCAGATTCTGCAAATGAAGAGATGGGGCAGTCTACAAGGAAGGGGCATACAGTTCCCATGGCTAAAGCGAAGCCAGAAAATGCCACTCCGCGTGACTCATCAATTCAGGAATTGAACACGCCCGAGTCTGCTACACAACATCCTGGAACAAGCTCGAGCGAGCAAAACAAAGACTTGTCCGAGGTTTACTCGTCAGAATTGAGCGATGTTGAGGGCGAAGAAACCGAGATAGAGAAATTGGAGGGTAAAGAACCATCGCCTCCGCCAACTGAAACAAAGCGACGTGGTCGTCCACGAAAAGGGCTAAGAAAACACGAACAAGAACTCACAAATAAATCATCCATCTTTAAGGAGACACCTGTGGACCTTCCTACGAAGGAGCTCTCGATTGAAGAGGTTTTGAACGCAACACCGCGAAAAAGAATACGTTCGATATTGAAAGACGAGGAGGATGAGCGGGTATCGAAGCGCCGCCAGCTGGCTGGGCATAGTGCACGACGCAAGACCAGATCAGACGTTACGCCCGAGGCCAAGCCACAGCCTTCTCATCTCATACAACCCGCAGATGCTCCAAGTCAATCACGGGACGATGACGAAAAGGAACGCGAGAGCTTAGAGGTTGGGTCTACACCAAAAGAGGAAGAAAATATACCTGTGAAGAATGAACGGGACGCTAAACTGAAAACAAAAGTAGAGGCTGACGAGATTGCAGATCCAGCAGAGCAGAAGCCCAAGACAAGAAGGTCCAATCGACAGGCTGTACGCCGGAGCACAAGGAACAAATGAGGTCACATGATCAAAAGAAATGGAGTATGATTATTGGTGTGCGTCGTTAATTGAATTGCGTCTATTCTAGTGCGTTTGCTATTTGTTATAGGAAAAAAAGTTTAATGACCTCTGATCTGGCCAACTTGCCCAGCACAACAGAAGCATCCTCCGCTGTGATCATCCTCTGAGTCAAACTCGTCGGAGTCCATGTCCGCGAGCTGCTTATCTAAAAGCTTGACATCAATTTTGGTTTTTGCAGGCTCCTTTGCCTTTGACACGGATGCCGAGCCAGCAGACGTTTGAGCGGTGGGCGATTCGGACATTATAGATGTTTCTTTGATCAAAATCGCGCCTTCATCGACAATATAACGCGCGACGACGACAATGCACGTGCGCACTACTATTAAAACACGTAGGTGTTCTTTTATAGTGTATATTCAAGTATGTGATACTTCGGCCTCAGCTTAGAGTTGTCACTAATCCTTTAAAGGTCTAACAGGATCCCAGTGGAGAAGTGTCTTTTCTCCCGCCGCTCCCCGCGGGTAGCGCTGTCGTGCCGAGACCATAACAACTGTATCTGTTGACATTTGGACTACTTCTTGATCTTTGTTCCTAAGCGTTGACAACTACGTCATGCTCGGTGGTGCGTTGAATACAAATATATTAGTGTATCCATGCACAAAAAGAGAAGGCTTGGCTGCGTATGAGATTTAGTTAGGTTGTCATCGCCCTAATGGCTGATTTTACAACCTCACGCGAGACCCCGGGAAGGGAATGGTTATAGGCTTTTCTCTCCTTTTTTTTTTGTTTTTGTTCTAACAGTGCTAGTGATTTCCATTTCGTATATCTTTCCTATGATAAGTTTCATCACTTGTACACCTCACGTTTTCCCATCTCGGTTACAATTCTATCAAATCTATCAATGATAAAATCTTATGAATGCAAGGGGTTAGTATCAGGTTCTGAACGTCTGACTAACTAATGTTTATTGTGTAGATCATCTAGTAAAACCAGACTGGCTCTCTAATCCACTTGGTGGGTGGGAGAGCCAGCATTTATATAGTCAAGGCAGACTCCATTGTCTGCCTTTCCATTGTTCATATGTGGCCAGCCACGCCGGCCTTAACAATAGAAGGTGCATTGCTTGGCAAGCACACAGTACTTGCCTAAATGGAACACCTTACAGTTAGGCAAACCTAAGACAAAAGGCCCCAAATCTTCCCCAAGAAGGTAGTTGGAACTTCCTCATTCCAAATCGTTTCCTCGATTTCTCTGACGCCAGTGTCTATATCAATTTCGTCTAGAGGTATGAGGAGAGAGCGCATAGTAAATGCATCCTTGTTCAAACCATTATAGTAGAAGTGAGCCACAACCCAAACGAAAATATACAAAATCACAGAAATGTAAGCTGTGAAGAAGGATGACGCGGTGATGCCATAGAAACAAGCAAAGCCTTGTACGAAAACCAAAACGAAGCCCAAGACGAGCGCATAATATGCTGACCAAGGCATGTATGAAGCTTTGTATGGTAACGTGTCTCTGCTGATGTTCCGGGATTTCAAAACATTCATGAATCTGATATGAGAGAAGGAGATGTTGACCCATGTAATCAAACCAGCGACTGCGGTAATGTTCAATAACCAATTGAAAACGACATTTCCACCTTTGGAAAGAACCATGTAGCCCAAAGAGCCGAAAGCAGCAGTGAAAAGAACCGCAATGTATGGGATACCGTGTCTTGTCACTCTGAGGAAGAATTTTGGGGCAACTCCCACTTGAGCCAAACCGTACAAGATTCTTGATCCCGAATAGACATTCGAGTTTGCAGCTGATATTATGGCAAGGAAAATAACAGCGTTGAAAATGTCAGCCAAAACTGGTGTGCCAGAGTTCTGAATGGCGATGATATATGGGGAGGAGGAAGCAAAAGCTGATCCGTCGTCCAACTTTGGATCATTGTAAGGTATGAGCAAACCCATGAAAAAGATGGAGAGGATGTAGAATATAAGAATTCTCCAGATTACCTTCTTGACAGCAGCAGGCACAGTCTTTCTAGGGTTTACAGATTCACCACAAGAGACACCCACCAATTCCACACCCTGAAAAGTGAATAATGCTGAAATCAAAGAGCTCAACCAATCTAAAAACCGACGGGTATTGAGATTGTGGATGTACTTTTTGAACATACCACCGTCACCCCAGGGACCAGGATTATGCCAGTATCTAAAGCCAACAGGCCCAGTTTTCCCAGCTCCGCACACCATACACAAAGCATAAATCAACCAGCCAACAACAGCGATGATCTTGATCGATGCAACTCAGAATTCGATCTCACCATAGAATTTAACAGGAATCATATTCGCGCATATAACAATGACCCAGAACATAGAAATCCAGGCCGCCAATGGCACGGCAAATGTCCAGTATTGGATAACTTGTCCCACAACTGAAATTTCAAGGGAAAACGTGATGGCCCACGAGAACCAGTACATCCAACCATTTGCACAACCCAAGGCGGGGGAACCGAAACGTGCTGCGAATTGCGTGAAAGACCCCGAGCACGGAATGTATGTGGCCATTTCACCAAGCGACTGAGTGATAGAATAAGCCAAGGTTGTGATGAAAAGATAGGCTATGAGCGCCATCGCAGGCCCGGAAGCAATTGGGCCTTTGGTTGAGATGAAAAGACCAGTTCCAATCGTGCCCCCGAGGGCAATCATAGATATATGCCTCGCCTTCAAGTTCCTTTGAATTTCATTTACCTCCACTTGAATTTCTGAAATCGAATCATCTCCACGTACGTACTGGACATCTTTCAGCGAACCCACCGTCTTTTCTGCGTCAGACATAGACAAGTAAAGTTTAAAGCTAGACTAAAAATGTGTGTGCAATAACGCTTGAGAATGGACAGTAACAGCTTAACTTCCGTTGAGATTACGAAGATCTAAAGTAGGTTTGCGGAGAAAGTATTGTTAAATTTGAGAGTGTTCTGCGTAAGAAATGGGTCATATAAATGTGCAGTGATGCTTTCAGTCAAAGGCTCCCGCTTATCGGAGCCCCTCGCGATGCATAAGATGTGCAGTACACGTCAAATATGGTTTTTTTTTTATTGTTTCGCCTACAGGCAGATACGCTCAAAAGATGCCGCGCAAAGCAAAAAAATGCCGTCTTTAGGCAAATTGTATGCAGTATTTGTCTGCATAACGCCGCGCGTCATGTCCGATGAGAAAAAATGCGTCGCATGCTCTTTAACATTTCGGCCCGACTTGCGCTTAGTGACTGCCCACTTGCGAATTTCGAGTTCAGTTTCCTATGACGGTCGGTTCTTATCTAAATCTTTGAAACAACATCCCTCGGCAATTAATGCATGAAGCGGGATTGGTTTTTCTCTTATCATGCATCTTCATTCATGTGAATGCTTGCAAGATATCAACTTCTTAGTGAAAGGCGAAAGTCAATGATTAAGTTTTGAGCTTTTCTTTTTTTGTCTCGTACATCATGCATCATGGCGCATTCTAGGCTAGCATCTCAAATTCATCTTCATGTTTAAGCAAGTCAAAGCAATGGAAAGGCACGAGGGCTTTCTTTGTATATCTGCAAGAAACAACCGAGATTATCAAACACAAACGACCAGCAAACAATTACCAAGCAAATACTTGCCGATTTTCGACTTTGTCTTCGTGATCGGCCGTCAAGAGCAACCTGTGCGGCTGCTCGGCCGTTCCGCGCGAAGGTCATCGCAAACACGCGACTAGAGTAAAGTTCCAAGACCTGATTATGGTTGTTTTGCCCGATCCCTAAGTGTTGTATACGTTAAGAAATAATTTAGTGTTGATTTCAATTGTTGAATTGAGCCGAAGCAAGATATACAGCGGACTGTGAAGAATAATTGTGAAGATCATTGTCATCGAAAATTGACAGGGCCTCGCTGCATTTGTATGCACTTGCTCATGTCGCGCTGAAGGCCAACAAGTGTTGGATTATATGCAACACCTTGTCAAATCTATACTATCCTTGTTGAGATACGCACAGTGTCGCATCGAACGAGTACACTGCAGGAGTCTCCTTTCGTTTCCATGTCAAGTCGCTCAGTGGAGAGATGATCAGGAACTTAGCCATCAAGTCACTGAAGGTTTCAGTAGGCATAGCTGAGGTGGTTGGTATTGGTGTAGAAGTGTCCATTATAATATTGGTATCTAATATAAGTGTCTGGTAAGGACTAAACTAAACTTATCTCAATGAGCGAGCATGTCGTGTCTTATATAGACTTATTCTGGAGAGACCCTTGTTGTCAATGCAACCAGGATCCCCACAGATCACGGCATACTCCATTGAGATCCATTGTGAACAGATACCCCACAACTGAGTTTCACTCAACTCTTATTGTGTGGTACAGACCGGGTAATGGTTGAGGTATTTACTCAACCTGATTAAGGGCTCACCTATTGTTCCTTGTTG